>JAOPJM010522329.1:0-10570 GCA_027124095.1 Muusoctopus leioderma
TAAAGGATGTTTATTCTAAACCGGGTGACGGATTAAGTCTAACACCCATGTAGGCCATGGCGTGATTTGAACTCGGAACACGAAGAGCCGGAACAAGCACGTTACACATTTTCCGAGATTCATGCAAAATTTGATGCAGGCACGTTAATAGAATTTGTCAGCCATCGTATAAATCGCGGAGCCGTTTTAACACAACGTTACAAAACCTCTCTCGCGCGCGCGACACACACATGCACAGACCCCCTCCCCCCACACACAGTCCTTAGGTATCTTTTGTTGCAAACATTTGGTCCAGGTTTCCGGTTTGAGGATAACCTCTTCTCTCCCCTGCCCATCAATCTCCAAAGCCCTACTTTTCCACCTGTGATTAATTGATCAAAATACATGTATAATAAATATAGTTGTTATATGTTCTCGTTTAGCACGTAAAGGACCAGAATTTAAGGCAAAGTACCCAATACATGAAGTAGAGTAGATATATTTTAATTTATTAAACTAATGGCTCTTACAGGAATAGTTCTGTTTCCTTCTTTTGTAGAATTCGTCTGAGAGTATTTGAATAAGGGACAGTTCTTAGTTATATATGTTTGTGGCAATATAAGGTTTGGATATGGAGGAGTGGTGGTCAATTGTGGAAGTGGTCTGTCAGTTGGCTTCTGGATACGTCTTAGATTCAAATGTGGAGGGGGGTGTGTATGCTGAGAGAGAGTGAGAGAGAGAGAGAGAGGGAGAGAGAGAGAGAGAGAGGGGGGGAAGAAAAGACAGAAAGTTATGGAACACATTCAAAAAGTTGAAAGGTCAAGTGTCGGGATAGATTGCCTAGGTCAAAAAAAGGTGAGAGGAGAGAATAGAGAAAAGGAATATAGATAAATCCATAAGATAAATGAAATAAATAAACCAATAAATAGAAAAATGAATGGAACAAATGAATAGGTAAATAAATAGGTAAGCAATTAAGTAGATGGATTGGTAAACAGATACATAAATTAAAGAATAGTTCTGAAATTAATTGGCAGAGTCGTTAGTGCATCGGACAGAATGCTTTGCAGTATACGTTCTGGTTCACTACACCCTGAGCTCATATCCCATCGGGGTCAACTTTGCCTTTCATCTTTCCGGGGTCGATAAAATAAAATAACAGTCAAGTACTGGAGTTGTTGGCCCCTTGTGCCTGTGAGTGAGGGTGATGAACCTGGCGTGGCTAAATGGAACCACATTGACTATGCAGCTGTAGACGAGCGGTAAGAACTACTGGGAGAAGACACCTGCCTTTCGGTGTGTCAGGGTAATCTGGGGTTGTGTGAGGGGTGCTCCGAATAATCCCAATGTGGGTTCTCCCCATTTTGGGGATTCTTTCTCTTTTTCTTATCATTGTACTGTTTCTGTACTGTCAGACCTATTTATTAAAGTGTCCTTATTGTTATTGTTAATCTCACCTTTCCACTCGATGCAAACCCTCCACACTTTCTTCTTTGTTTCTTTGTTGTTTTCTATGTATTTCGCCGTTGTACTGGCCCCCAAAACTTGGGTCCTTGTGACCGCCCTTGGGTGGTGCTCTCCCTCCTATTGGGGAATTCTGTTGTTATATTTTATTGTTTCTTTGTTAACTGTTTTTTCCTTCTTTTTACTCGATTTCAATGTAAACCCCCACTGTCCTTTGTCCTTTTGTATCATCCTTAATGTTTTCAGGCCCTTGTGGCCAATAAAGAAACCATTATTATTATTATTATTATTATTATTTTATAATCTGTCCTTATAATGACCCCCTCATCCGTTGTCCCCTCCCCTGTGGCAGATAAAGAAATGGTTATTATTATTACTAGCATTATTATCATTATTATTTGTTTTATCAGATGTCTTCCTTCCTGTGGGAAAGTTACTTTATGTCATTATAAACATTTAATTTTTAACTACATGAAAATGGCTGAGGTCATTGAGAAATCAGAATGAAAAGGTTAGAGTGAATGAGAGAATAATTATTTATACTGCAACTAGTACACCAATATAACTTCATAGTAAGAAGCACACATTTGTCTATTGTTGAGGTGGTGGGGGAATATGGTGAACAGCCAAAATATTTAGTGCTCTGGTAAACTGATTTTTAAAATAACAAGAGCAACACCAAATAACAACAGCAGCAATGACAACAATTTTCTATGCAGTCAGCTGATCGGCTAGAAATAGCAGCCAAATCTTCCTCAAATTACACTTTAACAAAAAAGGACACATTGGATAATGTAGTCAAACTGTCTGATAAAAAAAAAAGAATGTGCAAGGTTGAAATGCCTTTGGTAATACACCAGCTCGATCAGGACTGGCCTGGGGTTAAACAACAACAACAACAGTAGTAGCAATAGCAACAACAACAACAACAACAACAACAACAACAACACCTTTAACAGAAACCTCCACTCTGTTGCAAGAACTCAGACCCAGACTCAATATCTTGATGTGTTGCTTTCTACCGTAGCAACTCCTGAGTCATGGTTTCTTCCTTCCATTTCCTTCAACAGTCTCAGAGGCCGTGCCAAGGTCCTGGGTGCAGCCCTTCCTCCCTTCACTCCAATATTCATCAAGAGCTATTGCTTGGCCCATGGGTGGGTGCCTGCTTCTACAGATATAGAAGCAGGTATTTTGGTGCATAATAAGCTAGAGTGTCACTACTCCTCCACTAGCTTGCTGTAGTCCACAGAACTTATGTTGCCAAAACTTCAGTCTGTCAAGGACTGCCACCAATGTATCCTGTGATCTTTGATGACACCACCGAATTGTTAGTTTGTTGTCAATCACTGTTGCCACATAACCCTGTCGTCAATCTCTGTTGCTACATCCACCTTCCTGCTGCCAAAGGTCTAGTCTGTAACCCTGGACACAGGGCCCTTACTGGGTGCTATCAGCCAGAGCCAACTGAGCCCAGGACTCATGACAAGCAGGGTCGTTAGTCTCTGATGTAGCCTAAACACTACTCACTACCCATAATAAATTATCTGTAAAAAAGTATTAATGTTGCTTGATAACAAATTAGAGAATTGCTCAGCTTCAGATAATTTTCCAGACAGTGTTTGTTATTATATTCTTATTGTCTATTGTTTACATGGAAGTAAACAATGGTTATTGACAAACTTGTTTTAAACTTTTAAACATTTAAATATTTAAACATTTAATTTCTCTTTGACAAGTTTCAAATTCCACTATTTTATTTAAACACTTTTATTCTCTGCAATATTGTTGATGTGGCAAATTGGTAGATCATTAAAGTGTTGGACAGAATGCCTTGCAGTATTTGTTCCAGCTCTCTGCGCTGAGTTCAAATCTTGCCAAGGTCAACTTGACCTTTCATCTTTTCAGGGTCAATAAATAAAGTACCAGTCCAGGGCAGTGGATTGGCAGAATTGTTAGAGCATCCGACGAGATGTCTTGTAGTATCTGTTCCAGCTCTTTGTATTCTGATGGCAACACCTGTGATGACACTGGTGCTAAGCTGCAATAGCCCTTGCCTTTCTCTTGGACAACGTTAGCGACATGGAAAGGGGAAACTTGCATACTTGAGTAACTGCTAGTCTTCCATATAAAACTCTTCCCAGGCCTGCACATTGGAGAGAAACTTCCCAGGAGCAGATCTATGGTCTCATAAGACATACAGAGGCCCCAGATTGTAGCCCTGCAATTAATTTAAAGTTAAAATATACTATATTATAATGAGATTTTGATTGAGATTTTAATTTAAATATACTCTTTTATCTGTCCAAGACCATAGATTACGGCCATGCTGGGGCACCACCATTGAATACTTTAACATAGGATGTCTTGGGCAGGTTGGTATTGAAAGGGTCAACACTAGTATTTAGTTACATCTCGATACGTTCTATGTTCAAATATTATTAGGGTCGACTTTTCGAATTTTTGAGGTCAATAAAATAGGTAGTGAGGTCGATATATTCAACTGTCCCCTCCCTCAAATATTTGTGGCATTGTGCCTATGTTAGAAATCAATATTACTTTACAATGTGATATAAAAGTGGAACTGTAGCAGAAACTGTCGACTGTTTTACAGCATTTAGTTAAACAATAAAGAAAGCTCAGTGGGTTGATAGAATCTGTAGAACGGCAGACAAAATATCTTGTAGTATTTAGTTTTGTCCTTTTACATATCTGAGTTCAAATCTTGCCGGCATCAGTTTTGCCTTTATCCCTTATGGGACTGTGGTAATATAGATAAATCGCCTACCTTATTCTCGGGACTCGACTTTGAAGGAGTTCCTGTCTCGCCGACTTTATGTTGTTGCATGAATACACTTACCCTACCCGGCTGGCCAGACAACTAGAATACACCGACCGATTCCCCCAAATACGATCCTAACCGCTTGCCCGCACGTGTTGACTGCGTCCTCTACGGTGACTTCCTGTCGCCTGACGTCACTTCCCCTCCCACCTCCGGTGCCATACCACAGCTGAGGGGCTGATTTAATTAACTGTGATTTCTTCTAAAATGACTGGCCTTGTTCTTATGTTAGAAATCAATGTCACTTTCCAATATGATTATTATTATTATTTTATTTTTTTCATGTATCATACTGTACCAGAGCGTCGGTGACCACATTCTTCCTCTGCGATAGAGTGGAAGTGATTGTCTAAGAGGAAAAGAATACTGTGAGTGGTCCCTCATGTCCTCACAGCACAGAGCAGCTGATTCTTAGAAAGAAAAAGGGAAAGATGGAAAGATGGAAAGAGGGAAAGAGAGAAAGAGGGTGAGAGTTGGGAATTGACTTAAATACTTGACTGATACTTTATTTTAACAACCCCGGAAGGATGAAAGTCAAAGCTGAATTAGTAGGATTTGAATTTAGAATGCAAAGAGCTGAAACAAACACTGTAAGGCATTTGCCTGATGCTCTAATGATTCTGGTAATCGACCACCCAAATATGATTATAACAAATATCCTGGTCATATAAATTCAGTAATGAAAATGTCAAAGGTAAAAAATTTTCAGTGGTAGTAGAAATAATAGTAAGTTCATTAAATATTTAACATGAAGCGTAGATGTAAATGCAATAGAAAGAATCTAATCAACCATTTATTGTCTTCTTTAACAAATAATAGGCAGCAAATTAGCAGAGTTGTTAGAACGTTAGATAGAATTCCTTACAGCATTTGTTCTGGTTCTCTGCACTCTGAGTTCAAATCTCACCAAGGTCAGCTTTACCTTTCATCCTTTTGGGGTTGATAAATAAAGTACCAGTCTTTGTGTTCTGAGTTCAAATCCCACTGATGGCCAGGACTAATCACTCGACCATGGGACCACCATTGATTATGAAAGCTTCACACACACACACACACTCTCAGACGCACATGCACACACACAGACACACACACTCACACACACACACACGCACACACACGCACATGCACACACACACACACACATAAATACACACACACACACACACACACGCACACGCACACGCACACGCAAAAGCTTATTATATGTACACGTATCTTAATATATAAAAGTGAATGTATGTATGTCGGTATGTAAGTATGTTCCAAATTGTAGGCCATAGTTTGCACCTAGGTAGCTGAAATTTTGCATAGGGGTACATCTTTTCAAGAAGGTGATAATCTATATGACTTTTCTTCTGAAATTTTGCATAGGAGCACATCTTTTCAATGAGAAAGCCATAGGCTATGTGACCTTTTTTCTGAAATTTTGCTTTGGGGCACATCTTTTGAAAGAGAAGGCCATAAGCTGTGTGACTTTTTCTGATAATTTCTAAACAAAAAAGGAAATTTATTGTTTTAATTAAGATGGAGTAATTATGTAAATTAGCACAGTATTTGAGAAAAAAACATATTTTCCCAGAAAATAGTAAAATTTTATTTTAGGTTCTATATTTTTTTAATATTTTTGTGCATTTTTATGAAGCTCAACTTGAACAATTTTCTAAATTGCTAAGTTACAACATTTCTGAGCGAATCAACATTCCCAGACAACTGAAGATTGTCAGCATCTTTTTAAAGCAATTTATCCAAAATATAGTCAATTCATGAGACTGTATTTATTTTAGGTAATAATAAATCCAGGCAAGGCCAGGTGCTGCTGCTAGTAAGATATACATATATATATATATAATCAGCCAGACACAGACAATGTATGCATTAAGATGTCTAATGCCAAACTGCAAATCAATTTATATCAGACAAAATTGTGAAACACTTAAGTACTTATTAATATTCCAAGAGTAAACTTAAGACCAAATGAAATACTGTATCACTGATCAGTTGTATGATTCTTAATGTTTACAGTGAATCCAGTGTTGTGGTTAAAAATTGGGAACAAATTAACAAATGAGTGCTGCTGTTGTTGTTATTGTTGTTGTTGTTATAGTTGTTGTTGTTGCTGTTGTTGCTGTTGTTGCTGTTGTTGTTGTCGTTGTTGTTGTTTAGCCCTGAATGAACAGATTTATAATCAAAGATGTTCCAGCAGTGGTGGCCACCTAAGTCTTCTTTTTTTTTTTTTTATTCATCCAGTGAGTCCTTCATTGTTTCTAAGATGGTAGGGTGTGATTTAACCCTTTCGGTACACAAAACAATGTGTATACCTAGTAAGCCAATCAAAACATCACAAATGCGCAGAATTGCTTATTGACGACTCCCAGCTATGCATGCAAAAATCTCAAGTCGCTTATTGACGACTTCCGTACTGAAAGGGTTAAGGGGCAGAGTGGCTGCTATTTCTAGCAAGTTAAAGTCGTCCGACCACATACAGGCTCCATCATTACCATATATTTGAATATGCTGTTGTTGTTGTTGTTTAGTCCCACGTTAGCCCTGATCAAGCAGACCGATGATCAAAAGTGCTCCAGCTAGGACCTTCCAAACTTTTTTTCAGACATAGTGTATCTAGGACAACATTATATAACATGTTCTTTCTTTTTTAAGACAATAGGGTGTGATCTGAGGGGCATTTGGCTGCTATTTCTAGCAGTTTGAGCAACCACTAAGAAACTTCTTTGTTGGTTCATGATGGTATTGCAGCTGTTGTTTAGCCCCAGTCCAGCCTTAATTGAGCAAACCTATGATCAGAGGTGTTCCAGCCATGACCATTTCATTTATTTTCGGTCATAGTGTTTATAGGACCACATTATCCAGTATGTCCTCTTTTTTTTAAAAGAAGTTTGGGTATTATTTGAAGCAGATTTGGCTGCTATTTCTAGCCAGTCAAGTGACCACATAGAGTTTCCTTCTTGTTGTTGTTGTTGTTGTTGTTGTTGTTGTTGTTGCTGTTGTTGCTGCTGTTGCTGTTGTTGCTGTTGTTGCTGCTGTTGCTGTTGTTGCTGCTGCTGTTGCTGTTGCTGCTGTTGTTGTTGCTGCTGCTGCTGTTGCTGTTGTTGCTGTTGTTGTTGTTGCTGTTGTTGCTGTTGTTGTTGTTGTTCAGCCCTGATAGAACAGACAGTTCTATGATCAAAGGCCATTTCTAGCCATGACCGTATGTCATTTATTCTGGAATCGTGCACCCCAGACGAAATTGTATAATTTGTCCTTTTATAGGAGGGTAGAGTGTGGTTTGAGGGAGATTTAGCTGCTATTTACAGCAGATCAAAGCAACCATGTAGACCAGCAGATCAAAGCAACCTCATTGGTTTATTACAGTGTTATATGGTTTCTATATCAGGTTTGTGTTATTCATTACAATGAGTTGGCTATTGAAACATGTCTGGAATTGTCATCATACTGCCAAATCTCAGACCCACTTCCCTGCTGTATTCAATTCCCAATTAATTTTAATTAATGTAATTTCCTGGGTTGTTTCCCTTGCCATTCTTGACCAGAATTAATCATTAAGCTATGATTTTTCTTCTCACTATGAGTGTAATTTTAATTAATTAAAATTCTTTGCTTACTGCATTATGTCAGCATCCACTTTACTATATGTTTTTCATGCAGCAGGTGTCCCTTCTAGTTATTTTTTAAAGTTATCATACCACTCAATGTTTATTGATTGACAGGCTATATATAATCAGTATGGTTGGTGACAGAAAGGGCATCCGACCGTAAAATGCTGCCTCAAGAAATCTCCGTCCAACCCATGCTAGCATGGAAAAACGGACGTAAAAACGATGATGATGATGATGATGATGATGATGATATCTCTCAAGTCATTCTAAGATCTGGCAGTACCAGTTACATTATGCTTTGCTGATGAGGACTAATAAATTCGAAACATGTCCAGAGTTGCAACCCCACTGCCAAATGTCAAACACGCTCCCAACTGCATTCTATTTTTAATTAATTTCAATTAATTTAAATACCACAGTTGTCTCCCCTACCTTTCTTGACTAGAACTAGTAATTAAGTTAGTAACTTTTTTCTCCTCGCTACAGGTGTAATTTTAATTAATCAAAATTTCTTGGCTTACTTCATTAAGTATTTTAACACCCACTTTACTATATGATCAAAGCAATATCTCTTCAGATCATCTCATGTTCAGCAATAATAAATAGAAATGAAATTAATTTTCCTTAAAGCTATATCAAAGAGAAAACAATCTAAAAATATTAATTCATATCAATTTATTTTATAGACTTCTATGGCTTTCACTGGTATGAAAAAAATAAAAATAAAAATAATCAGCTAAACGAATATTTATATTTCTGTTGATTATTCATAATTATCCATCAATGGTTGATTAGTTGTTGCCAATCTGTTCCCAGTTGTTAACCATAACTTTGGATTGACAGAAAACATGAAGAATCATTCGATTATTCAATGATATAGTATTTCATTTGGACTGAAATTTACCCTCGGAATATTAATAAGTAGTTGAGTGTTTCATAATTTTGTTTGATATAAATTGATTTGCAGTGTGGCATTTGACATCGTAATACATACGTTGACTATGTTTTAGAGTTTATATATCTTATAAATAAATATATTAAACCAGGGCCGGACTTAAGCCAATTGGACCAATTGCTCCCAAGGGGGTCCCATGTTAGCGTAATCTACTCTCGGCTCATTAAGTACACACAACAACACATTGTAATATATATGTAACACCACATTTCAGGTTTTATAATGAACAGCAATCAATATAATTTTTTATGAATTTTTACAAAATTCTGTAGTGTTTATTTATACTCTTTTACTCTTTTACCTGTTTCAGTCTGCAAACTGTGGCCATGCTGGGGCACCGCCATTGCTGTTTATGTTTAACAGTTTTTTTTTTACTGTACCTGAATTAAATAATATGTTAATTACAGAACAGCATTAAAATCCATTACTCTGAAAAAAAATTAAAAATACAAATATGTAAATAAACGTGTAACAGCTTTTAAATATCTATAAACCTATGGTATTTTCTTTTAATAGTATCATGAGATTAAATTGCAATTGGGCCCCGCACCTCCTAAGGCCGGCCTTGTATTAAACTTTATGTGTGTGCATGTCGCGTTTTGTTGTTTAGTCCCAGATCAACCCTGATTGATAACACTCTTGATCAATGGAATTCCATCATGAACATACCATATTTCATGTAAGAGGAAATTGTGAGTTGTGACTTCCATATTTTTCTCCAAGTATACTAATGTACTCAGGAAAGTGAACGGAAATAGCTTTAGCTAGAAATGGAATCTTATATTGTAAATTTGTGTTGAGAATTTAATTTCCATAGCATCAGATTTTTATGTGTTTTATGTCGTGTTTGCCATCGGAAACTAGTCAGAATTCAGCAAAGATATCTAATACATGGTTTTACAAATCAACATACCAAGCAGCTAAATGTAATGTTTAGCATGTTTGCCTTCTTTTGTTGGTGTTGTTGTTGTTTAGCCCCAGGTCAGCCTTGATTGAGCTGAATTATGATCAAAGGTGTTCCAGAAATGACCATCTGTCATTTTGAATATTCAGAATTACATTGTCTAATGTCTCCATCACCAATTTTTTAAGAAGGCAGGATGTGATTTGAGGAAATTTGGCTGCTATTATTAGCATGTTTGAGGACTGTATAGAGGCTCCATCATCGGCTTGACCTTCATTGGTGTTGTCGTTAGTTAGTGTAGTTGTTGTTGTTGTTGTTGTTGTTGTTTAGTCCCAAGTCAGCCCTGATCAAACAAACCTACGATGAAAGTCATTCCAGTCGTGACCATCCTGTCTTTTTCCTATGTGCAGGGAACCCAGGCCCACATTATTCAATGTATGTGTCCTTTTCTATATGGTAGGGTGTGATTTGAGGGATACTTGGCTGCTATTTCTAGCATGACGAGTGAACACACAGAGGCTCCTTCATTGGTTCAGTGTTTTTGTTGGTGGTGATGGGGTGGGGGAGTGGTGCTGCTGTTGTTTAACCCCAGGTAAGCCCTAGTTGAACAGACCTAGTATCAAAGGGGTTCCCGGTGAAACCCTTCTGTGGATTTATTTTTCTTCCAGTGCTACATGGCAGTGAGACATGGGCCATGAACGCAGAGGACTTGCGAAGACTAGAGAGAAATGAGGCAATCATGCTCCGCTGGATGTGTAATGTTAGTGTACGTCAACGACAGAGCGCAGATGAGATGAGAGAAAAACTAGGTATAA
>JAOPJM010522337.1:0-10570 GCA_027124095.1 Muusoctopus leioderma
CGTCTGGGAGAGTGGTGACTCCAATGAGAAATCGATGCGGGCCGAAATCACTCGTCCAACCCATGCCAGCATGGAAAGCGGACGTAAAACGATGATGATGATGATGATGATGATACACATATACATATGTATTAAGACAGTATACAAATGGTTTGTAATCAGATACTGTACTTTCATCTCCGAAATACAAAAATCAGCCAAAAAAACTGGCGTAACTGATATATTTTGCTTGAAGTTCATCAGTCTGATCTGATTTTTGCATTTGTACAGTATCTGATTACAAACCATTTTTAAAGTGTTTTAATACATACATATATTTCACTCTACATGGGTAATTAAGTTCTCTTTGCTCTTCCTATGCTATCATTGTTGATGAAAGAATTACAGTATATATACACATATATATACTTGTACACATGATAAAGTCATCATCGAACCACAACTAATGAAACTACCTACAATAAATCAACAATGGTAATTCCACAGAGATTAGGGGAAAGTGTTAGGGAAAATATATGCTGTTCCCTGTACCAAAATACAATAAATATTCTGTAATCTGTAGAAACAATGGACAAAAAAACATTGCTTAAAATCTTATCTGATTATCTTTAATCAGAATTGATAATTATCAGAAACACTGGCTGTAATTCAGTGAGAAAGATAAGGAAAATGAACCAACAATGCTGTAACTAACGAGATGTTAAACGAAGATTGACAACAAATGTTTAGCAAACTAAACAAGAATAGCTTGATGCTTCTTAAAATTGGCACAGTCTTCATCCTCGTTTTACAGCTCCTTTCCATGTTGGCATGGGTTGGATGGGTGATTTCAGCCTGAGTTGATTCTTAATTGGAGTCACCGCTCTCCTAGACTGGTCGGCAGCCCACGTCCGGCTCGTATGTTTCATTTGGCTTGGTTTCTACGGCTGGATGCCCTTCCCATCACCAACCACTTTACAAAGTGTACTGAGTGCATTTTATCATGGCACCAACACTAGAGAGGTTATCATGCCTATGACACGACTAAAGAGCCCTCTCTACCCTATGTTTTCTCCATTCAATCGTCGAACACTTTACAGAGTGTACAGGGTGAATTTTATCGTGGCACCAACACTAGAGAGGATGCCTTGGTCTCTTCCAGGCTAAAGAGACCTCTCTACTCTACAGAGTCTCCGTCCTTTGAAGGGCAAATTGTTAGAAAGTGTTTTCAATGAAATTTTGTCAAACCACCAACCTTATTTCCAATCAAGAATCTATCATTAAGCAGATAATTCTAATATGAAATAAATTCAGAATGTTTTTTCTTTCTTTTTATATATATATATACGATAGTCATAGGAAGGGTGGTACCTATGAACCTTTGCAGAGACTCTATAACTGCTGGGTAGAAGTTATCCTCAGACTGGAAACCTGGTCCGAAGGCTTCTAACAGAGAGAACTCCACTAAAGGCAGTGAATTGGCAGAGTCGTTAGAACGTCAGATACAATACCTTGAGGCATTCATTCCGGCTCACTGCGATCTGAGTTCAATTCCTGCCAAGGTCAACATTGCCTTTCATCCATTTGAAGTAGAAAAATAAAGTACCAATCTAGGGTGGTGGACTGGCAGAATCGTCAGAGCATCAGACAGGATGCCTTGTGGTATTTGTTCTGGTTCTTTGCATTCTGAGTTCAAATCCTGCCATGGCCTACTTGTGTGGTAGACTTAATCTGTCATCTGGTTTAAGACCACCACCTAGCACTTGAGTACCTTTAACAGAGTCCACTCTGCTGCAAGTATTCAAGCTAGGTATCTGGTCTGAGGATACCATCCTCCCTTCCACCAGTCTCGGAGGCCCTGAAAAAATGGGTGATGGGCACTGTCTTCCCCCCTGACTAACTGATAAAAAAAAGGGGGTACCCAAGGGCCAGGTGGTCGAGTTACATTGAGGAGTGGAACAGGGAAACATATAGAATGGTAGAAATCTTTACTAAACAAGTGAAATACTAAATGCTATGATTGCTGACCACCTCTGTTGAATTAATTTTATCATTCACTCATTACTCATCATCATTTAACATCCATTTTCCATGCTGGCATGGGTTGGACAGGTAATTTTGGCCTGCATCAATTCAAATTGCAGTCACCACTCTCCTAGATGGGTCGAGGGACCACGCCTCACTTGTATGTTTCATTTGGCTTGGTTTCTACCGCTGGATGCCCTTCCTATCACCAACTACTTTACACAGTGTAGTGGGTGCATTTATTGTGGCACCAACACTAGAAAGGTTGTCATGTCCAAGACATAACTAGAGAGTCCTCTCCACCCTATGTTTTCTCCGTTCAATTGCCAACCATTTCACAGAGTGTACTGGGTACATTTTATCGTGGTACCAACACTAGAGAGGTTGTCATGTCCACAACAAGACTACAAATGTTCAAACTGGAACTAATTGATTGTCTAATGTAAAACAACAGGTGGGAGTAGAAAAGAAAGAAAGAAAATCATTAAAACAATTCACTCTGTCTTAACCCTTTTGATACCAAACCGCCTGAAACTGTCCCTGGTTTTATAATAGAAAACTGCCCTTTTTAAAATGTTCATATTTATATCAAAACATTCCATCATAATTTTATGTAAGAAAATGTGTTAAGATATATTCCAAACACCATCATGATAATGAATAATTTAGTTATTTTATTAAATCCTCCAAAATTCTTGATTATTTTCAAAATTAATTGAAACACATACGCAGTATGTTTCCTTAGAAATATGGTAATGAAAGGGTTAATGATAAACCTAACCAGGACACGCTTATCAATTTTCACCTAAAAATGTCTAAATTTGATGTGTACAGTTTGTCAATAGAATGTTAAGTATTGAAATTATTGACATAAATATTCCCAGATTTATGCATTTTGTAGAACTTTATTACCAGTAATATACTGGGGCCTCAACCAAAGTGACTATGTATGCCTGTGTGTAAATGTTAGAAACCATCATCATTATTGGCAGATTCATTAGCGCATCGGACAGAATGCCTTGCTGTATTCATTCTGGCTAACTGCGCTCTGAGTTCAAATCTCACCGAGGTCAACTTTGCCTTTCGTCCTTCCGGAGTCAATAGAATAAAATACCAGTCATGTACTGGGGTTGTTGGCCTTGTGCCTATGGTAGAAACAATTATTATTTATAATATGAAGATTGGTGGGTGACACAATCAGTAGAGTGCTGGACAAAATACCTTGCAGTATTTAGTTACATCCCAAGTTCAAATCCTGCTGAGGTCAGTTATCTTTACGTCCTTCTGGGGTCGATCAAAGTACCAGTCAACTACTGGCGTTGATATGATCGACTGTTCCTTCCCCTAAAATCTGGCCTTGTGCCTATGTTAGAAATCCTCCCCCTCCTCATTATTATTATCATTATTATGGTGGTATAAGGACGGTGGATTGGCAGAATCGTTAGAGCATCAGACAAAAATCCTTGCGGTGTTTGTTCAGACTCTTTACGTTCTGAGTTCAAATCCCACCGAGATCAACTTTGCCTTTCATCCTTCAAAGGTCGATAAAACAAAGTACCAGTTAAGTAGTGGGGTTGATATAATCGACTTAGCCCTCACCCCAAACTTTCTGGCCTCGAGCCTATGTTAGAAAACATTATTATTATGTAGGTATAGCGGCAGATAATGGTAAAGTGCCAAACTACCTTGGGGTAACATGGTCTACTGCAGATCGTCCAACCCATACCAGTAATGAAAAATGGTCACTGGATATGCAATGTATTCTTGAGCAAGGTACTTTACCACCTTTACAAAAGTATCCTTACAGTTTTAAAATATTATTACAAAGTACAATAGCGAAATGGATAATATACTGGACTTATGAATAAGAGGTTTGTATCTCATTAACCCATTTCATTACCATATTTCTAATTAAATACACTGCCTATGATTTTCAATTAATTTTGAAAATAATCAAGAATTTGGAGGAATTGCTGCTATTAAGTTGGTAATTGGAACATAACTTAAAAGTTCTTACATAAAATTATAATGGAAGGTTTATATTCAAATATGAACTCTTAAAAAAATGGTTTTCTTATAGAACCAGGGTGATTTCGGGCAGGTTAGTACCAAAAGGGTTGGATTGGTCTGCTGCACTACACATTCCCATGTTGTGTCATCTGTGATGCTCATCATTTTTAGATCTGAAGTTAAACTTCTTCCTCATGTCTTCCTTAGTTTATATTTACCTCTAGTATCTTCCACTGCCAACTCACAATACATTTTCACCATTTCACATAAAAAACATTAATCAACCATTCACATGTCCCACACCAGCATAGTTATCTCTGTTAGACATATCAGAAAATGGCTTTCATGCTTAGTTGCTTTCTCAACTCACTTGTACTCAAACTTTCCCTAATACAGCAAAATATAATATGCTGTAGGGTGAGTCCCTTAACCCTTTTGATACCGCCCCTGATTCTAATATTTAAAAAAAACATTGTTTTAAAGTGTTCATATTTAAATTTAAACCTTCCATTATAATTTTATGTGAGAAGTTTTTAAGTTTTGTTCCAAACACCAACTTAATAAGAAAGTTAGTTATTTCACTAAATCCCTCCAAATTTTTGATTATTTTCAAAATTAACTGAAAATCATAGGCAGTATATTTCATAAGAAATATGGTAACGAAAGGCTTAAATGATTAGGTTGTAGAGGAAACCCTCTACAGACTTCATCATACATCTGTTTTTCTATGCTACCACTCGCCACTATTTGTGGTCCCTTTGCATCACCTTTGTGACATCCAGCATCCTGAGATCAGGCTCTGCCACTTCTTGCTGTGTTTTTTTTCTCGGTCTTCTTCTGCAGGATCCTTGGATTGCTTCTTCACTCGGCTATCATCCTTTATGTGCATTACGTGTCTATACTAGTGAAGTCATAGTGTATTTTGAGCAAATCAACCTTTCAAGACACACACACATACGAATAGATAGATCAACTCAACCCAGCATTGCAAGCTGGTGAGCCACTTTTCACCAGTTTCACAGTGCTGTTGTGAAATTGTTCTTATATTGTGGTACCTATTTACAGCTAGATTGACTTGGCCAGTTGAGAGTTAAGTGCCTTGGCCACAGATATAATGCAGTGC
This sequence comes from Muusoctopus leioderma, assembly GCA_027124095.1. Taxonomy (NCBI): domain Eukaryota; kingdom Metazoa; phylum Mollusca; class Cephalopoda; order Octopoda; family Octopodidae; genus Muusoctopus; species Muusoctopus leioderma. The sequence goes on from JAOPJM010522337.1 coordinate 5,138, forward strand.
CAGTGATGATATATATGAACTATTAACATTTCAGTTGGTTGTTTAGTATCCAATCCATCCTCACATGTGTGCAAGTACAAATGTATTGCAATTGGTTTACGCGATTCATATTTTATTTCACAGCCAAAATATTTATTTAAACACATGCGCCAGTTTCTTTTTCTTTATATATATATATATATATATATATATATATACATTAATTCCAGTTTCAGTTTCATATTTTTAGAAATAAATTTTTGCTACAGCATTTTCAGATTTTGGTCTTTCACTTAAAGAAAGCAGTTGAAGTCAAAGACCAAAATCTGAAGAGGCTGCTGATTGTGTAGGGAAAATTTATTAAAAAAAATATGAAACTGAAACTGGAATAAAAGAAACTGGTGCATGTGTTTAAATATTTTGGCTGTAAAATAAAATATGAAAAATTTTTTTTTTATTGGTTCCAGAATGTTGTGTAAAAGACATTGTAAGAAGTCTTAACAATCTCGTCTCGCTAATGGAATGTAATAGCAGACAAAATCAAATAGTGTTTGTTTTTGTTTTTCTTTTGCTTTGTTTTTTTAAGATATATCTGGGGAAACAGTAAAAAGCTTCTCTTATCTGGATTCTGGCTTTATCTAATAGACTTTGTCTCAATGGCTGTACCTGGATGTATCATGTAAATTTCCTGTTGTATAGAAGGTGAACTAAAGATGGAAATGAAGTCAGCATATATTTATTTATAACTATCTATTTAGTTGATATTTGTTCAGGTTTATATGCATAAATGCACACACACACGCTTTGTGCACACAATTGGAAAAAAAGCATTCAAGGCGTCTAGTAGAGTTTATTCATTCCTTTGAAGTTAAACAAGTGAAACCTTGGCTTTGAATGAAAAAAAAAATGTTTGTGAGTGAGTATAAATTTGTAAAGTATTGTTTGGCAGTAAAAATCATGCTATTTTTTTCCTTTTTGAAGTATTTTGTTTACAAATATTTACCAGTTAATATTGTCTGTATGCAGAGTCTCCGAGAGAAATTTTGCAAGGCGGGACAAGAGTTCTTTTGGGCTCGGTGGGAGAGCAGTCTAGGGTAGCTATCCTCTCAAAATTCAAGAGGGCTGTAAGATTTTTTTTTTTTTTTGAGGGTTGGGCCCATCAGATATTCATGGGCCCTTCCTTGGCTCTCCTGGACCCTTGTACTTGCTGAACTCCTCCCCTCTTATAGGCCCTGTCTGTGTGTGTCTATACCTATATAGAGGTAGAAATATCTTGCCTGACATCATCTGTAGTGATTAACTCGTAGTGTGAATCATTAATGAATTAACTCTCAAAATTGTGCTAACTATGTATAACTAATCTAACACTGAGCAAACGAGCAAGTCTCTATATGGTTATTTGTTCTGCTTGAAATAGCAGCCAAATCTCCCTCAATATTGGAGAATAGTCCTATATACACTATGCCTGGATAGTCACTGCTGCAATGACTTTGATCATAGATCAGCTCGATCAATCTTAAACCCCATCTTGGCTGATACTAATGAGATTTCTGTGTCTATCTAGGGTTGTCGTTGTTTAGCCACATGTTAGCCCTGATCAATGACATTCCAGCCATGGCAATGAGACTACTTTGTCCAATGTACTCCTCTTCATTTAAGATGGTAGGGTGTGATTTGGAGATTTGGCTGCTATTTCTAGCAGGTTCAGTGACTGCATAGAAGCTCCTTCATTAGCTCATGGGGTTGGGGTGGATATTTATCTGCACTCTTTGTGTTCTAACATTCTGTCAATGTTTGTTAGAACACAAAGATTCTTGGCTAAATATTGAACACTAATTTATTGTAAACTTGGTGCAGGCATGGCTGTGTGTTTCAGAAGTTTGCTTCGTAACCACATGGTTCTGGGATCTATCTCACTGTGTGGCACTTTGGGCAAGTGTCTTCGTAACCACATGGTTCTGGGATCTACCTCACTGTGTGGCACTTTGGGTAAGTGTCTTCGTAACCACATGGTTCTGGGATCTACCTCACTGTGTGGCACTTTGGGCAAGTGTCTTCGTAACCACATGGTTCTGGGATCTATCTCAGTGTGTGGCACTTTGGGCAAGTGTCTTCTACTATAGCCTCAGGTCAACCAATGCCTTGTGAGTGGAATTGGTAGATGGAAACTGGACGGCAGCCTGTTATATGTATGTATTTGTGTGTGTGTGTGTGCACGCGTGTTTGTTTCCATGAAGTTTTCATTGTTGATGCCGTTTAGGGTTCCAGTGCACGTTAGGTTCCATGTGAAAAAGTACTTGGGCTTTAGTAGTTCGCCAGGTGAAAGATAGGTGGAGAATAAAAAACTAGCCATCACTGGCATGGCTACTGTTTAATTTCATAACTTGTAACACTTGTAGAGCTGTTTATTCATTTATCTCCACCCCAACCATTCTTATAATTTCAGCTATGGCACCTGTTATATAGTAGCAATGGGGCCTGATATTTTGTTACCGAATTAAGAGGAGGAGTGTGGCTGATGGTAGTGGACGATGTTCCCTCTGTTTTATTCATGGCCTGCGCGGGATCAAAATCCTGTGAGGAACCATAATAGTGAAGTGTGCAGAAAATATTTTTTACTTTTGAGATGATAGTTGATTATTGTCTGAAACTTCCAAAATCCATGCGCGACATCGAAACAATACTGTGCGGCATAAGTGTTTTGTGCGTGCGGCCACATAGCCGTGCAGCTTAGAGGGAACACTGGTAGTGGACAGTCTTGTTTAGGTTTCTGTGTTGTAGTTGAAAATCTAGGTTATGAATTAGAAGTTTGAATGACTGGAGTGTGTAAGGTCAACACTCTCTTGGCTGTTGCGTTGTTGTTTAGCCCAGGTTTAGCCCAAGTCATTGATTGTTGAAGGCAATCCAGCTATGACTGGCTCTTTTCTTTTTTACCAGCCATAGTATATCCTGGCTAGATTATCAAATGTTCTCATTTTTTAAGGCAGTAGTGTAATTTGGAGATTTTTTTTCGGTTTAAAAAAAAATGTTGTTTGATTTTTAGGGATAGCTGTTTTCCCTCTAGAAAAATCTCAATTAGTAATAACTCTGCTGTCCAAGTTTTCCCTTACAAGTAACATTCCAATGCTTTCAACTCTCCATGACTATGCAAAAAATTCTAAATGAAATTGAAATTTGCCTTTTAGTTGGAGAAAGAAAACAAGAACCTAGTGGCAATTGCTAGTGACCCTCAAAGAAAAGGGGAGATAATTTCAAGAAATTAAGAATTAATTTCACATTTTTTCATGCAGGGGAAAAAAAATTCTGTTTCTACAGTCTACAAACAATTGATGACGAGAAGAAAAAATATAATCAAATGTTTTCTGAATGGAAGAAAACAAAAAACAAAACAAATTATTTCATTGTTTTGTCCATGCTATTTAAATAGTTTATCCACTTTTAGTATTGGTCAGTCATGTGTTAGAAATTTTTTTATTTTTTTATTTTCTCTGTTTGTACATCTAGTTTCTGTCATGCTTAACTAATAGTATCTACTGTTTGTGACATAAATGCAATTTATGAGCAATTGGATTCCACATAATGCTAGTTCTTGCAATGTAATAATAATTGTATTTGAAATATTTTTGTTTATTGCCATTCTATTTGTTGTATAATGTTGTACCTATGCCATGTCTATCCATTCATTTGATCAAAAGTTAAGGTAAGGCTGGGGTTTGATGAATTTAATAAGGTTCGCAAATATACGTTTCTATCAAGCAGGGCTCTTTATTGTATATCACATCTCTACCATGACATACAAACTTATATACATATTTTAGAACTAAACTGATTTTCTTTTTACGGATGGCCTCAAAAAATGGAGACTGTAGTGTAGAGAGGACTCTGTAGCCTACAAGAGACAAGGCATCCTCACTAGTGCTGGTGCCATGATAAAATGCACTCGGTGCACTCTCTAAGGTGCTTAGTGATTGATCAGAGACAACTTAGAGTAGAAAGGACTCTTTACTCATGCCTTGGACATGACAACCTTTCTAGTGTTGGTGCCATGATAAAATGCCCGAGTACACTCTGTAACGTGGTTGGTGATAGGATCGGCATCCAGCCTTAGAAAACATGCCAAATGAAATGAGACATGGTCCACCAGTCTGTCTAGAAGAGTGGTGACTCCAAATCAGGACCTGACTGTCTGAAATCACCCGTCTAACCCATGCCAGCATGTAAAAGGGTACCTTGGGTACCTTCAGAGTTCACTTTGTTGCAAACATTTGAACCAGGTCTGACGATATCAAGAGCTTCTTCCCATTCTCTCATCAGTCTCAATGGTACTGCAATGTTGTGTAATTTGTATTGTCAAATTAATATATACCTTGAATGAGTTGTTTGGTTACCCACAAAGACTTAGCCTCCATATGTAGCCTGATGAAAACTATCTTTCTACAGGCTATTGATTGTGGCAGGAAATCAGATACAATGAGTAACTCAAGTGAAATGACTCGGTCAGAAATCAAACATGTGTGACATTTGCCCCACCAGATGTTATTTCACCCCAGGTGATCTCTGAATGAGCAGACCTTTAATCACAGGAATTACAGCCAAGACTATCCCATCTTTAATCACAGGGATTACAGCCAAGACTATCCCATCTTTTTTTCCAGACAGTGTATCTTGGACTTCATTATCCTGTCATTCCTTTTTCTTAAGTCAGTAAGGTGTGAGTTGAGGGAGATTTGGCTGCTGTTTCTAGCATGTCAAGTGATCATGTAGAGGCTCTGTTGCTCCACCAGTTGCTTACAGACGTTATAGACGTTACATATTTTCTGCTTGCTTCAACTTAATGTCATTCTTTTACTTTGGTTGAGTGTCTGTATAAGGAAGGGGACCTAGTGATAGAATGTTAATCAGTTTAGTAATAAGTACAACATTGAGCAATGAGTACACATTCAGATGAGTCACCATAATTTGTTTTACGTCACTCTGTTAACGTCACTCTGTTCAGGAGTTAGCCTTCGCTGAAATCTTGGTGTAACTAAGTATTCAATAATGTAGTTATTCATTCATTTGAAGCTCACGATTCATTCTGTTGCTGCTACTCCAAGTTTCTCGTGTGTATGCATTCATTCATCTAAATGACGGAGCAAATTTTCAGCTTTGAATGATATATAATATATATATATGATTTTATTTATTACTGAGATTACTCTCTGTTACTACTCTGAGTTTCGCGAGATTGCTTGCTGATCACGCAACTCAGCGAGCAATCTCGTGAAACTCAGTAGTAACAGAGAGTAATCTCAGTAATATAATCATATATCATACTCTACTTTGGTATTGAGTAGTTTTTCCTCGAGTTTGTAATTCCCAACAAATATATCATCGCTTTTTACGTCCGTTTTTCCATGCTAGCATGTGTTGGACGGAGAGAGTTATTGAGGCAGAATTTTTACGGTCGGATGC
>JAOPJM010522346.1:0-10569 GCA_027124095.1 Muusoctopus leioderma
CGGACTCGTTTATAGATAATATGAGGAAAACCCGGTTTTGTTTCGCGCATGCGCAATGAAACAACCGGATGTGCAGAAGGACATGTATTATTTTAATATAAGGCGATCGCATCGCTGTTGATACACTATATATATATATATATATATGTGTGTGTTTTACTTTTTTCTTTTAAAAAAAAACACCAACTTTATTTAATTGTAGATGTTTGAAGATTTATCGACAGCAAGAATGGGTAGTTCGAATCACAATGAAAACAAGTTGGAACGAACAAAAAGACCCCCCCCCCCGTTCGTGTAGTGGTAGTTAACGACAGAGGGAGATAGAGAGTGGGTGAGGAGAGAGAGAAAAGAAGGGAAGGTGAAGGTGACAGGACGTGCATTAAACAAGACAGATCGGCTGGGTAACAAGAATCGGTAGTAGTCGTTGTCAACAAACAAAAACTGATGTTTATTAGGCTAGTTAGTTAATTGCTCAACAATGGACAGAGTCCAGGTTTAAAACTATACAGTTCAGTGTAATAGAGGTGTAATAACAGGTTTTGCATCGTCTTTCGCCAGCAACAAATAATGTGACACACACACACACACATGTGTGAGTGTGAATATGTGTGTGTGTGTGTATATATATAAACACAGTGTGAACAAAGGAGTTAGAACTGGATACTCAATACTGAAAGTAGAGTTATATAATTTATTGGAAGCTGAAACTTCACAAAAAGAAGATTGGCAACAAGAAACTCAAAGTAACATTCGTTACTCCGAGTTTCTCGCTGCCAATCTTCCGTTAAAAGTCTGTCCCCAGCCTACAGGCCCATTAGACCGGAGCTTATCCCGGTTTTCGAGGCATTTAAGCAACTGAGAGTACAAGACTCCTCCCTGAACAGGACGCCAGTCCATCGCAGGGTTAACCTCCAGCTGCTACTGGTACTCATTTTCAGCTAAGTTGACGAGAGCAACATGAAATGAAGTGTCTTGCTAAAGGACACAACGCGCCGCCTGGTTTGGGAATTGAACCCACCATCTTATGATCGTGAGCCCAATACTCTAACCATTAGGCCACACACCTTTTTTCACCAATCTTCAGACAAGGAACATCAAATTTGGTATATAATAAATGTTTGAATATCATAACAAGTGCTGAATGGATGAAATGGAACAAAAAGCTCTTATTGGTTGACAATACGTATAAACTTTATCCAAAAAATAGGGCGGTGGGGTTGACAGAGTAGAAAAGATAAGATTATGCAAAACAAGATAGTAGACAAGATATATGACTGTGTAATTAAGAAGTTCGCTTCAGAACTACATGGTTCTAGGTTCAATCCCACTGTACAGCACTGTTTTCTGCCATACAGTAAGGTCTCACATATGTAATATAGTGAGTAGAATAATTTTGATCAACTGAGATTATCCAAGGAATTAGTAGACAAAAACTCCCTCTAGGAGTGTTTAAAATCTAAAAACAACCAAGTGAGATAACTCCAATAATATTAGCTGATCGGTATACTTAGTAAGGAGAGGAGAGACAGAAAGTAAGAGGTTTGCCAATGTTCGAATCAGAGGAGTGAAGTGTTCTGGATTGCAAAGTGTCAGTATGAATCAGGATGTCGTTGGTGAGAAGTGTTTATGTAATGATAATTGTGCACTCACTAATGTCAAAAGGAAGGACGTACAGAAATGCTTATGACAAGAGGTTGCTGAATATGGAGTGTGCTTGGGAGAGAGAAAGAGCCTATCCCAAGTAGAACCAACAAACGGACCAGCTATACAGTTGAAATGACTATTAAAGATATGAAAGTAGAGAAAGCAGCTGGACCATCAGGGATATTTGCCAAGATGCTGAAAATATCTGGTGAAATAGGACACACACTAGTCACACGCATAGTCAATCAGGTAGTACAGGAAGGATTCATTCCTAATGACTGGCATAGCATTATGGTCGTTCAATTGCTACAAGGGCAAACAAGATGCTCTAGAAAGAAGCAACTACAGAGGCATCAAACTAATGGACCAGTTAGGAAAGTAACAGAAATTAGAAAGAAAATCAGCTTATATGAGATGCAGTTTGGATTTGTGCCAGGACGGGGAATTTAATATGCTGGTAGCTATCCAACAGGGCTCAATTCTCATCCCTTTCCTGTTTATTATAGTTCTCTAAGACATAACAGGTGTTTAAGGCCAGCTGTCTGTGGGAACTTCTGTATTCTGATGACCTAGTTTGCATAGATGAATCTGTGGAAGAATTAGAGAAGAAATTCGAAAATATGGAAGCAAAGCCTAGAATTGGGGTCTTAAGGTAAACTTAGAAAAAGACAAAAGTTTTAGTTAGCAGGAAGGAAGACTGGACTCTGCCATCTGGGAAGTGGTCATGCTCAATATGCAAAAAAAGGAGTAGGTAGTAATGCCATATGGTGTACCCAATGTAAACTATGGGTGCAAAAGAGATGCAGTGGGATCACAGGCAGGCAAGCAGAGAAGGACTTTGTATGTAGATGCACAGGAGTAATTAGTAGCTAGAGCACCCATAAAATAAATTCTTTCAAATGTACAGAGAGCTCCATAGAAGTTGTTGATATCCTCCATCACCTAAGTGATCAAGATAGCCAGAGTGGGAAAAGTTCAGGGAGTTAATACCTCTGCTGATAACAAAGAGATCCCCTCTCTGAGTGAAGAGCAGATTGTATGAAGTGCGGTGTTGCATAGTAGCGAAACATGAGCACTGAATGCAGAAGATCTACGAAGGCTCAAACAAATTGGGCGAGCATGCTCTGTTGGATGTGTAATATTAGTGTACATGAATGACAGAGCACAAATGAGCTGAGAGAAAAACTGGGTATAAGAGGAATCAGATGTAATATGCTAAAAAGAGACAGACTACAGTGGTACGGATCTGTGATGCATATGGAGGATGACAGTTGGGTAAAAAAGTACCAAGCAATCCAAGTGGAAGGAACCTGCAGAAGAGAAAGACCGAGGAAGACATGGTAAGAAGTGGTGAAGGCTGATCTCAGGAGGCTAAACCTCACGAAGGAGATGACAAAAGACTGCAACAAGTGGTGAAATGCTATGCTGGAGAAGACCCTTCAACCCATGGAAACATGGAAAAATGAACATAAAATAATGATGATGATCAGTTACTTGGCATCTACACACATTATGCATTTTTCTACTCCATACAGTTAACAATCCTTTCTTTCTTTACACTTATACTTAATGAGCGTTCCGTTACAACAATCATAGTATAAGAACACACAGTTCACAGAATACCTAATACATTAACTGCTTTTTGGATTACATGACTTTCTTAGCAAGAACTAACATTTGTGTTATGCTGTATATCTACACTTGGGCTGGTCAGTCAAAAACTTGTGGCAAGTAGAAATTATATTCACATTCGGTATTTTCTACAGAATAAAATCTGTTTCAATTAATCAGTATTCTGTATTTTCAGCATTGCTTGATATATGTATTTTCTATAATGTGTTGCTGACATGACTTCAATGCATTTCTGTGATGGTGGCATGGATAGAATATAGTTCTGTGGTGGTGACATGGATAGAATATAGTTCTGTGATGGTGGCATGGATAGAATATAGTACTGTGATGGTGGCATGGATAGAATATAGTTCTGTGATGGTGGCATGGATAGAATATAGTTCGGTGGTGGTGGCATGGATAGAATATAATTCTGTGATTGTGGCATGGATAGAATATAGTTATGTGATGGTGGCATGGATAGAATATAGTTCTGTGATGGTGGCATGGATAGAATATAGTTCTGTGGTGGTGGCATGGATAGAATATAGTTCTGTGATGGTGGCATGGATAGAATATAGTACTGTGGTGGTGGCATGGATAGAACATAGTTCTGTGGTGGTGGCATGAATAGAACATAGTTCTGTGGTGGTGGCATGAATAGAACATAGTTCTGTGATGGTGGCATGGATAGAATATAGTTCTGTGGTGGTGACATAGATAGAATATAGTTCTGTGGTGGTGGCATGGATAGAACATAGTTCTGTGGTGGTGGCATGAATAGAATATAGTTCTGTGATGGTGGCATGGATAGAATATAGTTCTGTGATGGTGGCATGAATAGAATATAGTTCTGTGATGGTGGCATGAATAGAATATAGTTCTGTGATGGTGGCATGGATAGAATATAGTTCTGTGATGGTGGCATGGATAGAATATAGTTCTGTGGTGGTGACATGGATAGAATATAGTTCTGTGATAGTGGCATGGATAGAATATAGTTCTGTGATGGTCACATAGCTTGGATGTGTTTCTGTGATGGTCACATAGCTTGGATGTGTTTCTGTGATGGTCACATAGCTTGGATGTGTTTCTGTGATGGCAGGATGGTGTTTTTTTTATTTTATTTATTAACAGTCTGGTCTAGAGGAAGGGGCTGTGCCTAGGGCATTTGTAAGCCTTCCAACACCAGTGAGATTTCATGTTAACCAATGAGTGATTAGCATTCCTATATTTTCTCTGGCGTTCTTGACCAGGAAACCAGCTTATTCACTTTACAGCTAGTTTCCATGATAGTGACATGGTTTGGATGTTTTTCTATAGTGACATAGCTTGGATGTGTTTCTGTAATGGTGGTATGGCTTGGATGTGTTTCTGTAATGGTGGTGTGGCTTGGATGGGTTTCTGTAATGGTGGTATGGCTTGGATGTGTTTCTGTAATGGTGGTATGGCTTGGATGGGTTTCTGTGATGGTGGTATGGCTTGGATGGGTTTCTGTGATGGTGGTATGGCTTGGGCATGCTTCTCTGATGGTGGCATGGCTTGGATGGGTTTCTGTAATGGTGGTGTGGTTTGGACGTGCTTCTCTGATGGTGATATAGCTTGGGCATGCTTCTCTGATGGTGGAACAGCTCGGATGTTTTTCTGTGATGGTGGCATGCATGGAAAAAATGGGCTGAGGAGAAATGATTGAGTGGAGAGTACCTGAGAGGGAGTGGCATGAGATCTGCCAGCTCTGAGAAGCAGAGGCCACTGAGGTAGTGGTAGAAAAGGCAGAGTGAGGAGACAGCATGTCTGTGGGCAAGAGGTTGGAGTGTGTTGGCCTGTGCCTTGATGCTAATCAGTCAGGTGGCTTTTTTAAATATAGTCTAAGATGTGTGTATGTGTAGCAGCAGTACCGTCCCAGATGTGGGAGCAGTACTCCATTGTAGGTCTCACTTGAGCTTTATAAAGGGTTAGCAGTTGTTGGGAGATGAAGTATTTTCTGGTCCTGAAGAGGAAAGCCAGTCTTTGTGAAGAAGTCTTTGCTATGTTATCGACAGGAGACATCCTCAGTGAAGATGATACCTAACAATTGTAGTGCTCTTGAGGGTGTGTTTTCATGTTGGGGGGAGGACGATATTGTTTTCTTGATACATGCAGTTTGTCTTTATGCTGTAAAAGAAGACAAAATTGGCATTAACTCATTGGAGAATGGTTTCAAGATCTCTGTTCACAGAGTGCAAGTTAGGTGTGGTGTCAATACTGTATGTGGATGATGCTTGAGTGCAGAAGGTTAGGAAGTGATGAAGCGTGGTATCATCTGCATACAAGTAGAAGTGGATATGGTTCTGTGATGGTGACTTAGTTTGGATGTGTTTCTGTAATGGTGACACAGCTTGGATGTACGTCTGTGATGGTGACATATCTAAGATGGGTTTTTGCGACCAGTGTGTCATACATACACTACATACAGATGTGATTATGATTATGGCAGATCTTGATTTGTAAAGATTAAAGGGAACATGGACTTTCTTTGTACTTGCACTGAGTAAAATTGAATTGAAGATTGTTGTTATCAAAACTTAGTCTAAGGAAGATGAGCAATATCCTTATAAACTTTCCAGACTGGTGAGAGCAAAGTGGTTGATGTTCAGCTTGAACTATTAAAGGTGAATATCTATAAGAAACCTGTGGACAATGAAGGAGTTCAAGTAGAGTTGTAGTTCAGGGTAGTCAGTCAGGAGTAAATAAATTGCTTAGTACAGGGTTTGTGGGTTGAAACAATAGGTTTGATAAGAGGAGGTGAGGCAGGTGGATGAAGTGAGTAGAGGCAGAGATAGTATACAGCTTGCTAGTTCAGAAGAGAAGGAACTGTTGCAGCAGCAGTAGAAGAAACAAAGGGAGGATACATCACATCAGTGCACTAGTGGTTGCAGTGTGTTGGTGAGTAAAGGTTTGACTATCAGTTGAAGGATTTTTTTTTTCTTTTTAAGTAGTATAGAATATTTGAGTATTGAACGCTATCTTAGATATGTGAGCAATACTGTAGTGTGGGTCGCACTTGTTGCCTCACAAAGGGTCAGCAACTTTTAGGGCTGAGATGTATTTTGTAGCCCTAAAGAGGGCTAGAAAATTAATCATTGGAATGCAGTCTTGGCTATGTTGATATAGATTGTGAAGACAAGTATTTGTAGAGAGTATGAAAGTTTTAGACATGTATTGTTCATGAATAGAGAGAGGATGTATTGTGATGACTGTGTTCACTTGACATGCTTAGTGATTGTATTTTGGTGCTGTTGAAGTAGACTAGGTTGTCATAGTCCCATTGGAGGAGGTTTTCATATTTATGTTGTGTGCAGATGATGTCTATGTAGGAAAGGTTATTGAAGAGTGAAGGGTGGCATCATCTGCATAGGTGTGTGTATATGATCGTAAGTATGAAGTAACAATGAACAGAAGACTATGGGGAAACATAATCATACTCTGAGGTACACCAGTTGATAGAATGTGGATCAGAGAGAGCTCCATCAACATATGTTGGGATAGAGTGATCTAACAGGAAACTTCTGATTGAAAACATGTGAAATGGACAGCACCCATAGGTGGGCAACTTTACTAGGATGTTTTCATGTCAGACATGGTCAAAAGAATTGCTGATGTCAATGACAACAACATAGCTTTTACCAGAGTTCTCAAGAACAAGAGAACACTGGTGTTTGATGTAGAAAAAGCAAGTCCCTGTATATCTTGTTCTATTGAGACTATATGGGTGGTTACAATTAGTGTGATAAAGGAGGTGGTTCTTTACAAATGTTGCCAGCACCTTTGAAAGTTGGAAGTGAGGGCAATAGGATAGTTGATAGAATCAGAAGGGTTGCCTTTCTTCAGAATGGGAAACACTGGTGCATCTTTCCATCTGTAGAGAGAGAAAGGTTGAAGTGTTTTGTGAGAACAATGATAAGCTCATGAGCACACTGGTTGAGGGTGAAAGCAGGAACATTGTTAGGACTGGTCCCCTTGTCATGTTTAAGTGATCATAGAATTTGTCATACTTGGGGACTGTCCTCATGGTGATGAGGCAAGTGGGCCTGAGGTGATGATTTCTGGAGGGTGTTTCAGTGTAATTGAGAATATAGCAGGCAGTCAATATGTATACCAATCCCAGTTGAGTAACACTCAGCAATGGTTCAGTAGGCTAAGAGAGGGAAGTAGTAGTGAGCACAAGGGTATCAAACCAATGCCAGTAGGGTGATATTTGACAATGGTTTAGTAATTAAGAGGGGGGCAGTGTAGTGACCAGAAGGAGATCAATGTGAAACACTACCAACCAGATGAGTTGGCAGGAAAACTTTGAATCTCAAAGTCTCTTCTAAAATTTTCAAATGATTTTTCTTCACAAATGTCTCACAGAAACTTCTTGCATCTACACATACACCTGACTGAATGCACTCAAGTGAGTGCACACATGTGAGAAATTCAAAGTAGCAACAAAGTGAACTATTATTTTCAAACGAATAAACTAAAAATATTGAGTACTCTTTCTCCCGTTAAGTTACATGGTCGGGTCATTGGAAACTAAACTAGCACCCCCACCAAGCTTAGCCTGGTAAGGAAGGTTGCTAGAAACCCAGCAGGACAAAAACAAGACCTGCCAAAAGGTAGGATGAACCCAGTATAGGGTCCATGACTAACAATAGTTAGGGTAGGTGGGTAGTATCTTGAAAAATTTCCAGAAGAGTACCTCATAGGAAGTTACGTACTCTACTCTATGCTAGCAAAGCAGGAGTAAACCTGTTCAAAAATCTCAACCATGGCAGCAGGCAGTTTGATGCATCATATTTTGGTTACATATGCTATTTTGTGTATTTCGGTTTGTAGCTACGATCTGCTAAGGCATATGTTTGGCATTATTAGACAAACTTTAGCAAGGGGAACTTTATATAAGATGTGGACTGCAATGGTAAGAGAGATCAGCATCGATCAGTTTGGGTTTTGCATCATCCCTACCCTTCCTAGCATGCATCTTTTTGTGTCTAGCACATGGCACATTGTGCACCAGTTGCTCTGCACAAGCTTACTCCACTAAAATTCTTTGAGCAGGCTGTTCAGTAACAACACTTTTTATTTAATCAAAGTCATGTGGCAATGAAGTCAAAGTGAGTGGAACAAGTAAAGGATGTTGCTGGAGGTTCCTAGTTCGAGCTGTGTACACAGGTAACTTGTTATTGAACACTCATACGTCATTTTTGATAGGAGAGTCCATTGTATATGTTTTTGTTTGTTTATGTTTGTCCCTAATTTTCATCCATATTGGTAAGTTACGAACGCAAATTTCTTCACACAGTGCAGTATATATATATATTTGTTAGGAAACATTAATATATATATATATGTTTGATGCGTGATCAGCGAGCAATCACGCGAAACTCAGTAGCAACAGAGAGTAATCTCAGTAATAAAATCATATCATCATCATCAATATATATATATATATACACACACACACACACATATATACACAATTTGTCTATTTTGTTCCATTCAACAGCCACCTCTGATTTAGAGACATAATTGCATCTGGATATCTATACATGAGTAAATATATCTAGATAGTGGGCACACAAATGGCTGTATGGTTAAGATGCTCACTTCACAATCATGTTGTTCCAGATTTGATCCCACACCACGGTACGTTGGGTGTTTTCTAACAAACTAAAGTTGACCCAAATCTTGAGAGTGAAATTTAGAAAATGCAGAAACCCATTAGTATCTGCTGAGTTGTGGTTTCTACTTCGTTCCATACCAGTTTGAGGCCCTGCAAAGGGCCTAACTAAGCCATAAATAAATATACACACATAGATATGTATGTAAAAACTAATAGATGCATGTGTTGTTAGCAGAGTATATGCATTTATTTGTATACATATACACTATTGTATGTATGCATACACACACATGCATATACATGTTAAATATATGCATTTATATGTATATATAGATAAGTTTATGTATATCATCATAGATCTGTTTTTCCATGCTGGCATGTCTTAGATGGGTCTCATAGTGTCTGGCCACTTGTCGCAGTCCTTTGTCATCTGGTACATACAGCAACAGAGAAAACTGCCAATCTTTGTTCTTGCATATATATATATATATGCGCAATTTTACATACATATAGATTGTATGACTATGAATATATACTTATGCTCACACATGATTCTGTTTATACATATATATTATATATGTATATGTTTAGGATGTTTTTACATGTATTCATCCAAGCCAACATGACTAGCATGGCTCTTGTAAATCTTTTGTTTGCATTTAATTAAGCAATTGCTTTCACAGCTCTACAGCCGAGCAAGAGTGGAGCCTATTGTCAACCAGACACATTGGAGTAAGCAGAGATATAGTAATTTATCCACGGTCATAAGACAATAATATTGTATACCTTGGCTGACAACAAAGAAATCCAGTCATAAGAGGAGAGAAAAAAAATCAACTAAAAGCTCTCGCAAGACAGTATAGTTGGTTTTAGCAACTATACTAAATGAGTCTCGTGGACTGTGGTACTGTGAGTATCATGGATAGTTTCATGTGTGAACACTACCAACTGTCATCATACAATCCCATCAATATCGATGATTTTCCTCTTGTGTCTTGATGATTGGCAGTGTAAATGAGAGATCAATAGAGAAGAAAATTGGGAAGCTGGTAGATATGTTAGAGTGTAGATGAGATGAGATGAGATTTATTGTTTCCAAGAAGTGAAGTGTTCAATTATGATACACAAGTGTGAACATAAAGGTAGTGAATTGGCAGAGTCATTAGAGCATCGGTTAGAATGCCTTGTGGTGGTATTTGTTCTGGCTGTTTAGCACTCTGATATCAAATCCTGCCGAAGTCAACTTTGCCTTTCATCCTTCTGGAGTCAATAAATAAAGTACCAGTCAAGTGCTGGGGTCGATTCTTCTATCTCTCTCGGAATCAGCTACATTGCACCATGAGAAGGGTCATGGGGAGACCACTCACAACATTCCATTCTCCAGAAATGGCGAAAGGCTGAGTGAGGGAGTAGCAACCTGTTCTCATAGAAAAACTGATATGCTACTGGAACCATCCAAGGACGGACCAATGTGCAGTACAGCATGGAATGGAAATAAAGAAAAAAAAGGTGTGACCATAGGGTTATGTCATCGAAATAGGAGTCTATGTGAAAGATATTAATTACTGGAGTACCAATACAGTGCGAGTCATGAATCATCATCATCATCATCGTTTTACGTCCGTTTTCCATGCTGGCATGGGTTGGACGGGTGATTTCGGCCCGCA
>JAOPJM010522362.1:0-5000 GCA_027124095.1 Muusoctopus leioderma
ATATAATATATATAAACACACGCACACACTCATACATACATCCCTGACACAGATAAACTCACACGCATATATATATATTGATACTATAATATTAACTGGTTTTTGTGCTGGAACCATATGTGTAGATTTGATAACATTTGAATATCAGCAGTTGTGTTATTATTATCATCATTATTATTATTATTATTATTATTATTTCAATTATAAGTCCTGTTGTGTGCTTCTGTAGAATTGTTTTATATAGGAGTTCTGTTGAAAGAAAGAAAGAAAGAAAAGAAAATATAATATTGTCTATTGAAGAAGAATAGCATGGAAAATGTATAATTAAAAAAAAAATTCTATTAATAAAACAAGCCATGGAAATATTTCTGAAATATCATTATTATTATTATTGGTAGCGTGCCGGACAAAATACCTTGCGATATTTAGTTACGTCCCTCTCTTCTGAATTCAAATCCCACCAGGGTTGACTTTGCCTTTAATCCTTCTGGGGCTGATAAAATAAGTACTACTATGTATGTATGTACTGGGGTTGATTTATTCTATTGTGCCCTTCCCCCAAACTGTGTGGCATTGGGCCAGCTAGAAACCATCATTATTATTATTGTGGTAAGCCCTGTAGAATAGAGAGGTAAGTTCCCCCCCACTGAATTTTGTGTCCTTCTTTCAATTTCCAGTTGTTGCCACTTCAGCTTATATAATCAATGACTTTAAGGAATGAATGAATATCACACAATCACATTTCACTCTCCAAGGAATCTAATGCTTTGCATCTATGTGAGAGATTATTAACATTATTGTTATTATTATTATTACTGTTATTGTTATTATTATTATGTTCTGTTGTTTCCAGTTTAATTATGCTCCCTATCAAACCACAACTCATGGTCTAGGATGAGGAGCATTTTGTATCTTCTGCATAAAAGTTTTTTGGTTTTTTTTCTTCCTCTTCTTCGTATCTGTTCTTTATATTGAGGACTGTCCGGATAATTCTTGCTGAACCTAGTAGACATGTCTTCTGCACTGTCTCTACTAATAATAATAATAATTATTATTATTATTATTATTATCACCACTACTACTACTACTACCAATCTTAATATGGTAAGCTTTTCATCCAGCAGTATTTGATTTTAATAACAGCTATTTGTCTCTCTTGATTTTTTCTGATGATGCTAATATTTGAAAAAAAAAAAATTAGGGGAAAAAAAATGAAATATGATGATAAAAATGCTTAGTATTTCTTTATTTGAAAGAAGACTGATGAAACACACATACACACAGTATTGCAATCCCTCTCTCACACACAACACAATTATATATATATATACACACACACATACTGTAATTAAATTAAAATTTGAAATAAAATAAAATTTGAAAAAGAAAATCTGGAGCTTAAAAGAACTACCAAGTCCTACATACAACAACAGGAAGAAGAAGAATACCCGGAAAAAGAAAAAAAAATATATATATAAAAGAACTCTTTCAGTACACAAACAACAAGATCTTAAGAAAAATGTATAAATAGAAACTTTTGTTTATTAAAATTCTCTCTCTTTCTCTGTCTCTCTCTCTGTCTCCCTCTTTCACTATCTCTCTCTCACTCACTCTCAGTCTATCTCTCTCTCTCTCCCCCTCTCTCTCCCCCTCTCTCTTACAGTCTTGTTCCCTGTAAACACTGTCTTCACATTTTTATCTGTTTCTCCCTTCTGTTAAATACAAAGACAATGTGGGTGCTATTTTGCATGTTTCCTAAACACCCAGTTGGTTTCCATATCTCTCTCTCTCCTGCTCCAGACCACCCTATTCCGTCTCATCTGGCCACCCCACATTCTCCTCAATATTAATTTCTCTCTTGAAATTGTGTGTGAGCGCGCGCTCGTGTGCATGTATGTGTGCATGCGTGCATGTCCTTGTACCAAGTTTTTATCTTTAGCGGGAGAGAGTGTGGAAGGCAATGAGTAGTGGAAATTTTTCTTTATTTTTTAATTATTTAAATCTATTGTCTTTATCACTATTTATGTATCTTGCCTGTTATTTGTTTCTATGTAGCTTATCAATGATCAATATTCATGTGGACATCTTGCATAAAGCCATGGTATGGATTTAATGGTGTAATTGCCAATAAATACACTTACTCACTCTCTTGCTATCTCTATGATCTAGATATTTATCTATAACTGTCTTTTATAATAATAATAATAATGAAATCATTGTGTACAGTGCTCAGGTGCACTACAACTCATCTCAATATCTATCTATGTATTTAACTATCTATCTATCTTCCTGTAGCTCTATCTTTTCTTCATACACTCATAAGATACAGATACAAAAAGGCATGTAGCTACACAAATAGGTATCCATACATAGCTGGCTTTGTGAATGGTGAGAGACAGGTAGACTATATAATGTGTGCTGTGTGATATACCTGTGTATATATCTTTGATTTTAAATTTCATTTTTATTTTCCCTTCTGTGTGCATGTGTGTGTGTGTGCACTTGCAGGTTACATCTTGTAATTACAGTTGATATATGGGCAATGCTGTAGTCTGATTTATTTTGTTTTTGCATGTAACTGTCATGGTTGGGAGTGCAAAGAAGTGATAACAAGGATAACAATATTTATCAACAAAAGAGAATACTAATTTCTTTTTCTTCACACCACAGCTGCCACTGCTGCTGCTACTACTAACCATTATACTCTCTACAGATATTCTTTAATTGGTTGTGTGAGGTTAAAAGGCTGCACTAATTTACTAGAGCCATTTCTGGTACGCTGCAAATGACATTAGTCTATTCTGCCACAGTCTACTTGGCTGATGACTGCAATTACAGTGCTATTGCTAGGTTGAGTGATTAGTGGTAGGATCAGGAGGTAGATATCCAAATGCAAACAATCATTGTCCCAACAATATGGCAATGCACAAATTTGAAATTAAAAAAATGCTATCCATACCATTCAAGTATGAATGGAAAAGAAAAAAAGTTAAAAAACAACTACTAAACAGATGGAAAACAAACACACACTACACCACACCTGACCTTATTTCATTAGGGTTAGGAGATACATAGCAAAAGTATAAGGACCATTTGTGTTTTGCAATCCTACCTTTTGAAAGTCCTTCATGCTGTCTAGGCTGGCATGCTGACCACTTGGTTTAAAATTAAGAACTGCTACTCTAAAGGATGGCTAAGTGTGTTAAGTGAATGTGTGTTTGTATGGAGATTAAGAAAGACAAACAATTCTATGATAAATCCCCACGTCTCTTTAGCACAGACATAAGGCAACCTGCAGTACTTTATGACTTTTTGTATGGCCTGCGTAATGTCCTGATTATGTAAAATTTTGTAATATAATCTTTAGGTCTGACTCTGTTAATTTGAACATTTCCGTTTCTTCCTCTCTCTCTCATTCACTCACACTTTCTCTCAATCAAACTTTTATGTTTTGCTTAGTGTAATATATGGTGTACTCTGTACTACATACAATGGTTGTTGAATTATTCTTTTAGTGGTGACCATATTTATGATGAGAAATATCTCATAAAGGCCTACTGCTATAGAAGAGGTTGCCCATGCTTGCTTTAGCATCACCAGGGCACGCAATGACAAGGTTCTCTATTGCTCACTCTCTTTTGTTGATTGATTTTCCTTTTTTATTGCATACTTTATTTAAATTAATAAGTACACACACATACCACACCACAATGAGGAATATTTCTTTTGTTGTTTATTAGTGAGTGTCAGGAGTCATTGAGTGACACAGTAAGGTTTTGATGGAATTTAACCAATCCAGTTTAGATTTGATTGTGGAAATGGTTTTACATTTCACATAAACTGAGACTATATCTAGATTGATAATTACTTTATTTAGAATTTATCTCGAACATATTATATATGGCTCATGGCATAGTAGTTATCTATCTATCTGTCCTTCTGCCCCCCCCCCCCCATATATATATGAAGGGTCCTGTCTGAAACATCAGATATCTCCTATTCCTTACAAGTAAACTAAATAAATTATTTTACTTTGGAATTATAATATATATATATATAATTATACTTATAACTATGAGATATTTGAATATTTATAGTTATAAGTATAATATTATCCACTGCTTACGAGTATTGAGGTCTTTCGCTTTGTAGCGTATAAAATATATTCAATACATGCTGTTTATATTAAATGTATTTTATATATTCATTGATATTCCCATTCACAAATGGATATTTATGCACACATATATAAAGACAACCATACAACATATTGTTAATTTTGATGCTGAATTTCTATTTGGGTTCCTTTTTTGAAGGAGGTTCAGTTTGCTAGGGTTTAACTAAAGAGAAAACTCTGTCAGAGATGGAGATAAGATAGACAGTCTTCTGTTGGACAAAATGTTTCCGGAAACAAAAGTATGTGTTTAATTTGACAGCAGATAGTCATCTTTTGTCAACATAAAGTTTTGGTCATTCTATGTTGTGATTGGTGGTGGTAGATGTTATCATTCTCTGCTGGTAGGAAATCAAACTGAAGAGCCTCATTTGTGTTTTAATGTTCACAGGCAAAGACTAGTTTCAGCATTGTTAGTCAGCTAATTGCATTGTGGAAATAGTGCTGGAGTTGTGAAGTTTTAATAATCAGTAGATCCATGAAGCTGATGATAATGGTGATGGTGCTGATAATGGTTGTCATCATCATTACGTAAATACATAAATATGCATATAAATTGATTGAATGTGTATTAAATTTCGTTTTCGCACAGTTTTGAGTTTAAATTCTGCTAGATTTGTCAACCTAGACTTCATTTCACTCCCACACAAATAAATAAATCAAAAGAGGATAGATGATATAATACCAGTAATAAAGTAGGGCTGATGGATTTCATTGTTCCAGCCTTCCTGCTCATACTTGTTTTGTTTATTACTGCTGCTGCTTCCTCATTGGGAATGATGAAACCATTCATGTGATGCCTGTAACTCACAAATTTGTCTTAACT
>JAOPJM010522362.1:7500-17337 GCA_027124095.1 Muusoctopus leioderma
AACCTGGATAGACACCGCCGCTTATGTTAGAAATCCATATTATTATCTGGCAGGCAATTGATGGCAGAATCAGAGTGTCAGGCAATTGATGTCTTGCAGTGTTTAGTTACAGCTCTTTATGTTTCTAAGTTCAAATCTCACTGGGATTGACTTTGCCTTTCATCTTCCCAGGGGTCGATAAAATATGTACCAGTAGAGTTGATAGATTTTATATCCCCTTTACAAAAAGTTAGAAATTGGGTTGACTTTCTATAAAATAGTTTTTGGGAGTTTTTGTTGTTTTAATTTTGTATTCAGGAAATTTTTTTATTTTTGTAAATTTATTTATTTTTTTAAACATGTAATAATTATGTACTGCTATTTTTGGATTGTTTTGTTTTTGTTATTTTTGTGCAGTGGCAGAATATGTCGAGCACTGAACTTGCAGTGGATGCCCCTACGTGGTTGCTCGATCTGCTAGAAATAGCAACTACATCTCCCTCACATCATATCCCATTGTCTTACAAATGGAAGGGACTTACATTGGATAACATAGTTCTAGATTCAATACCTGAAATAAAGATGGAATGGTCATGGCTGGAATGCTGTTGATCATATATGTGCTCGTTTAGAGCTGACCTGGGGTTAAACAACAACAATCTTGCAGTGTTTAGTTACATCTTCTTACATTCAAATCCCACTGGAATCAACTTCTTCTTTCATCCACTCTCAACCCTCCTTGGGTGGGAGTTTAACCCGTTTGAAACCAACCCTGGTTCTATGATGAAACAACTATTTGTTCTAAAGTGTTAATATTTAAATTTAAACCTTCCTTTATAATTTTACCAATTTTGTATTTTTTTCAAATTCATTGGAAGGTTTCCGTTTTTCTAAATGCAGTTATGTTGTTTTAGCTCCAGGTCAATCCTGACTTATCAGATCTATGATGAAAGGCATTCCACTATGACCATCCTGTCGTCTTGAACATTGTCTGTAAGACAACATTATCTAATGTGTTGTGCCTTTTTCAAGACTGTAGGGGGAAATTTGGTTACTATTTCTAGTAGGTTGAGTAACTATGTAGAGGCCATCTCATTGGTTCATGCTGTTATGTTATTTTGTAAAGTAATGAGGTAAAAAATAGATTTTTTCTTCTTCTCTTGGTTGTGTCGGTTGTGTAAAAAATGCAGTAATAAAAAAAAAAAGTTTGCATTTGCTGTTAAATGTCTTTGCAAATATCAATATAATCTGACCCAAGATGGAAATTTAACATTATCATACTATCTGCTTACTATAACCACCAGATATTCATCAGCAAGTGATGCCAACCCAAGCATGTCCACTTCCCCTGCTCTGAGTAACAGGTCTTTTTTGGCAAATTTCTTACCCTCTTTGAATGTGAACCATGCAAGTTAATGAAGAGGGTTGCTGCACGGTCACTTAACCTGTTCGAGGTAACAACTAAGTCTTCTTTCTTCGCAGACTTCCTATCATTTTTTATATGTTGAAAGTGATGACATTTTAGGATAGTAAGGCCCACATTAAAGATGGGATGACCATAGGTAGAAGTGTCAGTCAGCTACCGCCATGTCATCAGTCTGTCCATCCCGTGCAGTTCTCCAGCGTTGTTGATTGGTTGCATGTTCTATGTTTTCCCAATGTCTGTTGACAGCCTTCAGGTTCAGCACCATGTGACCTGTGGTCTTCCCCATCTTTTGCTAGTGTTTATCTCAATGCTGTATGTGACCAGTGGTCTTCCCCCCATCTTCTCCTTCCCCCTGCTAGTGTTTATCTCAATGCTGTATGTGACCTGTGGTCTTCCCCCCATCTTCTCCTTCCCCCTGCTAGTGTTTATCTCGATGCTGTATGTGACCTGTGGTCTTCCCCCCATCTTCTCCTTCCCCCTATCGTCTCCTTCCCCCTGCTAGTGTTTATCTCAATGCTGTATGTGCTAGATTTACTCAAACAAACCTGTCCAAAGCAACCTAACAATAATAAGCTTTACAGGTCACGTGGATGTAAAAAATGCATATATATATATATATAGGATTAGTAACTACATAGAAGAGTGATTAGTAACTTTAGTGCTAGATGGACTGAGACCCAAGTCAGTTTGGAGAAGGAAGGTATAGAAGCTTAAAGAGCCATTGAACAGCTGTAGGTTTAGAGATATACTAGTCGATGCATATAACAAGAAGGGTAGGATTTAGTGACCTATAGCACAGAGGACAACTGGCAGTTTCCACGAAACAACCTACCGAGGGCTGCTGAATGAGATCTGTGGCTAGTGCAAGGTTCCGGTTAGACAGAAGGTGGAATAGTATTGCAGATAGAGCCATAAATGGTAGGGCTGGAGGGAGTAAAGAGCTCATATAGCCAGAAGCAAAGCTAACCACCAGGTATATTTAGCAATGGGTGAAGCAGAAGAGATTTGTACATGTTTTCTGACGTGAGGATCAGAGGTGTCCGGTGTTCCGGATTGCAAGGCAGTGCACGAGAGAGAGAACCGAGACGTCATTGGGGAGAAATGTGTTTGAAACGATAACGGCATACTCACTCTTAATGATGCTGAAAAGAAAGAAGCATGGAAGTTCTACTATGAGAGGATGTTGAATGTAGAGAATGCTTGGGAGAATTATTGTCTACCCCATGTAGACCCAACAGAGGGACCAGCCATTAAAGTTGATAGCAGTGTGGTCTCTAGTGCAATTAAGGTTATGAAGGTAGCTAGTTCATCAGGGATAGTCGCCGAGATGCTTAAAACATGGGGTAGGACATCTACTAGTCACACACATAGTCATGACTTGTAGGTTGGCATTGAATCTGCCTGTAATCATCCACCGCCCTCTACTTATTTTCTTCATGTGTCTCTTAGGGCACATTTAGTACTCTCACCTATCATCACCTACCTCTGCTACTATCCATCATGTGATCTCTCCGACCTTGACACATGTATGTCATGTCTTTATAGCTACTACTCATACCAACAATTGCCCACCTCTGCTACTATCCATCATGTGATCTCTCCTACCTTGACACATTTATGACATATTTACACCACTGCTACTCATGCTGTCATCTATCCAACCCCTACCAACACCCAATATGTAGCTATCACTATTTTTCTCACATTCCTCTCCCACTACCTTCCAATCACTATTTCCTTTATCAGACCCATATCCAAACACTTTCTTTTCCGCCATCTCGTACATCACTCACCCTCTATTCACACTCTCGGGTCGCGTTTGCCTTTCAAAGAACGGAAACTATGTAGAGAGGACTATTTAGCCTGCAGGAGACCAAGGCATCCTCTCTAGTGTTGGTGCCACGATAAAATGCACCCAGTACACTCTGTAAAGTTGTTGGTGGTAGGAAGATCATCCAGTCGTAGACACCAAGTCAAATGAAACGTACGAGTGAGACGTGGTTCCCAACCCATTTAGAAGAGTGGTGACCCCAAATAAGAAATACTCGGGCCGAAATCACCCATTGAACCCATGCCAGCATGAAAAGTGGACGTAAAACGATGATGATGATGATGATATACATATATATATATACACACACACACAGAGTGGACCCTTTGGTAACGAACATACATGGTAACAAATGCTTTTTCATTAATTTGGCAACAAATATAATTTTGTCAACCAACGATTTCCATACAAAGGTAACGAAAGGTCGCTAGAACCCCCCTCCACACACACACACATTTTGTGTGTGGATGCATGAATTGTTTAAAATCATGTTGAAACATTTCTCTTTGTTTATACTATTGGTTTAATGCGTCAAACTGAAAGTAAACAAAACAATATATTACACGGATTGAAACAACCATGTGGAGAATGTGTTACATCTAAAGAAAACAAATCAGTCTGCATATCAAGCCGAAAGTAAAGCCTGCACGAAAGAACATTGCTGTAGAAATACAGAAAGAGATTATATCTTAGAGAGAATGTGGCGTCAATTTAAATGATCTTAGATTGGCCAAATCTACAATCTGTACGATTTTGAAAAAGACCAGTTAAAAAGTGTATTGGTGGCGAAAGGTATATGCATGCTTAATGATACTCGTATATCGATGAGATGGAAAATCTCTTACTAGTGAGGATCAAAGAAAAGCAATTAGCTGATGATTCAGTGTGTGATTATTTATTTGTGAAAAAGCTAAGTGTTTTTACGAGCAGTTTCAGAGTGATGCTTCTAGTACCTGCGCTGATAGTGAGGAAAAGCCAGCAAGGGTTGGTTCGAATATTTCAAAAATCGTTCGGGTATTCAGTGTTGTAAGGTATGGTGAAGCTGCTAACTCGGACAAAGTCGCTGATGAAAAATACCGCGCTGAGTTTTGTGAGCTTGTGAAGAAGGGTAATTTCTTATCTCAGCAGGTTTTTAATTGCGATGAGACTGGCCTTTTTTGGTAAAAATCTCTAGAAGGACCTACATTACACAAGAAACTAGATCGTCTGGACATAAGTCGATGAAGGATAGGCTAATCTTACTTTTCTGCATCAATGCCTCAGGGTATTTGAAGGTGAAGCCACTTCTGGTGTATAATTCGGAGAACCACAGGGCCTTTAAGAACATCAACAAGAACAGGCTTAGTGTTCAGTGGGCTTCCAACTCGAAGGCCTGGGTTACCAGAAACTTATTTACTGCATGGTTCACTAATGTATTTGCCCTCACTATGTGACTACCTCAAGGAGAAGGGTTTTCAAGTGAAGGCTCTTCTTGTTATGGATAATACTCTAGCACACTGTCTTAACCTAATGAACCAAATGCCACAGCAGTTTGATTTTATCAAAATCCATTTCCTGCCTCCCAATACCATTCCCCTGCTACAGCTCTTGTATTAACAAGTGATAACAAATTTTTAAAAAAAGTATACAAAGCATCTATTCAGGGCCTGTTTTGAAGCGACTTCGTCTGCTGATTTAACATTAAAAGAGTTTCGAAGTAATCACTTCACCATTGCAGATGCTGTATGTTTAATAGTGAAGTCATGGAAAGAGCTTTCTACTAAGTGCTTGTACTCTTCTTGGAGAGCATAGTGGCCTGATGTTGTCTCTTCAATGGACCTGGAGGTGAACGAAGAGGACATGACTTGGCTGAGAAACATAGTAGAAGAGAACTGTCCATCGATGACCGGAAGGAGCTTCATCGGAAAGAGGCGGAATCCAAGTAACTGACTGAACTCTGAGGAGGAGGACCAAAATAAAATAAAAGAAGCATGTCAGAAGAGCTGAAAAATATATTTTTTTCTGGCATGGGCTCAGACATTGTGAGAACGTATCTTATCAGTCAGGTGTGAACTATTTTTCTACCAAAATGTTGCAATACTTTTGGACTGTTTAGAAGAATAGGCCGTGACAATCCACTCTGAATAATTTCTTTAAAAAGAAAACGGCTCAAGAACCTTCTACCTCTGCTGTTTATTCTTCAGTAACAGAAGATCCAGATGATTCTCCTAATAGATTTAGAAGAGATAACTTCTCTTCGTCTCAACAATTTCCTTCTCCTCCATCACCCTGCTACCCTTCACATTGGCTAAACAGTCTGCCAAACTCATGTGAGAAATTAATATTTTTTTCTATTGCTAATTTATAATTTTTCAATCTTCAAATTTTAACATACTTTTTTAAAATTTAATTATGTGTGTATTTGTAGATGCGCGAAGGCCGAAAATCACGTTGATTTATTTCCCTTTAATGATATGTATCAAACCGAAAGTAAACAAAACGATATATCACAAGTATTGAAACTGACTGAGTTTAATTAAATGATTAATCAGTTTTAAAAAAATTTAATTAATTACTTTTTCATTTTACATAGTATTTATGTTATCTATCATGTAATAACACCTGTTTATTTTATAACTGTTTATTTTAATATCCGTTAGTTTTTATATCTTCGTGGGAGAGAGATTTTTTTAATGATCTGTGGATATTTTTTCTTTGTATATTTATTCTTATTTGTTATCTTGTTCTATTATGAGGTTGTTTTCATTATATGCATTTATTTTTTATTGATATTTTGTGTTTTATTAATTTCTAAATGGATGTTTGGGATGTAGACTTTTGGATTTGGTTGAGGTTTTGGAACGAATTGTCACTAAATACATACATTTTAATTGCTGTGGTAATGTATGACATTCTGGGACGAGTCAGACTCGTTACCAAATAGTTGACTGTATATATATATATCATCATCATTGCTTTTTACGTCTGTTTTTCCATGCTAGCATGGGTTGGACGGAGATTTCTTGAGGCAGCATTTTACGGTTGGATGCTCTTCCTGTCACCAACCATACCGATTCAGTAATATATATATATATATATATGTTTTAAGCATATAAATATACTTTGATGTACAGAATTCTTTTTGAGATTAATGCTGTTTTTTGGCGTAGTGCAAATACAGCCCTATTCTATTCAACACTCTAGATGTCTACTCTTATCTTTGGTTGTCCGTACTTGACAATGACGATGTCACTCTTCATTTGACGTTTGTTGGTGAGATCTTTCATGGCTGAGTAGACCAATGCGGGGGACCCTCAGAGCCAAGTGCAGATATCGCAAACGAAGTTCCCTGATACCCCCTGCTGACAGTGTTGATGGCGAAGCCAACGTTTTTCTTGAAGGATCCTTGGACTCTCCTGCTCAAAGTACCTGACTCCTGGATCGGAAGCTGCACACCAGCTGTACCTGACTCCTGGATCGGAAGCTGCACACCAGCTGTACCTGACTCCTGGATCGGAAGCTGCACACCAGCCGGCATGGTTAATAGCAGCAGTCTCAAGCTGCTGAGATGGTATCTGACAACGATGGAGAACCTTCTTTAAGTGATCACTGAAATGCTTCTTTGGTATCCACAAGGGTGTATACCAAAGACTATAGATGTATCATTTAGACAACAACTTCATTACAAATATAATAAAATTAAAGTTACCTGCACAAAGCCATCATCGTTGCTTGACAACTGCTAACGAGCTAGAAACTGTAGTCGCTCCGATAACTCTGTTGATTATACTGAGAACTCTGGGTATATCTTTGGAGATTCATTCCACAAAACTACTCCAAATGTAATACTTAACCCTTTTGTTACCATATTTTTAATAAAATAGACTGCTTATGATTTTCAATTAATTTTGAAAATAATCAAGAATTTGGATGGATTTAGTAAAATAACTAACTTTCTTGTTATTAAGTTGGTGTTTAGTACATAACTTAATGAAAAGTTTTTACATAAAAAATTATAATGGAAGGTTTAAATTTAAATATGAACACTTTGAAACAAATGGTTTTTTTTATCTTAGAAACAGGGGGAGTTTCAGGCGGGTTGGTATGAAAAGGGTTAAGAAATTAGAAATGTGACCAGCCAACCAATGTCCTTCATTCTTCACCGTTTCCTCTGTTTCTGTCTCTCTCTCTCTGGAATAACAAAGGGGATAATATAATAGCATGTGAAAATATTGTGCCAATAATTATGTTTTCATAAAGAATTTCAGTGCAGCATTCCGGAAATACTGAAACATAATTGTACAGAACATGTTGGGTGAGAAAAGGAATAAAAAAGAAAGGAAATTTCTTCTATTGCAAAATACTCCATTTTGTTTTTATATATATATTTATATATATATATATATATTTATATAAATTTTAGTTCTTTTGTTGTTGTTGTTTTTGTTTACTGCATCTCCACCTTTTTATTATTTTCTCTTTGTGTTAATTTATTTTAACAGATATTTATGTGAAACCACTTGTCATAATTTTCTCTTCCTGTTTTCTTTTGCAAATAAACAGGTTTTGATTGTTGTTAGAGAATATTTGGCATTATTAAAAATTACTCTTTTTCCTGTATTCATTAGAAAACAAACAGGTTTTGTTTGTTCTGAGAAAATAATTTAATAATCTGACCTTAAAAATATTCTCTATTTCCACGTGTCTGTAAATACACGAGATCAGTTTACCAAATATTTTTTTTTTCTTTTTTTTTACTTCTCTTTTTTCCTCAATGCCCACCCCTTTCAATGACAACAGGACAGCACTCAAATGTCCCCTGTCTTACTTAATCTATTGTAACTTGAAGTCTGTTTGGAATTACATAACATTGACCCATAAAAGGTTTGAAACATTGATAATATTATGCTAACTGCAGGCACTGTCAATGCCACCCACCAAAGTGTCACAGGATTTTTTTTTTTTTAGCGCTAAGTCAAGAGGGAAGGCAGTACCCATTACCCCCTTTTTTCAGGGCCTCCAAGACTGGTGGGAGGGAGGGAGGAAGGTATCCTCAGACCGGAGACCTGGCCCGAATGCTTGCAACAGAGTTGACTCCACTAAAGGCATCCAAGGGCCAGGTGGTGGTGTTAAACCGGGGGATGGATTCAGTCTACCACCCAAGTAGGCCACAGCGAGATTTGAACTCACAACTGAAAGAGCCGGAATAAATACCACAAGACATCTCAACCGGCGCTGTAACGATTCCGCCAGTCCACCGCCCTAGACTAGTACTTTATTTTATCGACCCCGGAAAAATGAAAGGCAAAGTTGACCTCGACGGAATTTGAACTCTAGAGCACAGTGAGTCGGAACGAATACTGCAAGGCATTCTGCCTGACGCGCTAACGACTCTGCCGTTAGCCCCAGGTCAACTCAGATTCAGCTGATCTGCGATCAAATGTATACCAGCCATGAACATTCAATATTTTATTCATACATACTGTATATAGGACTACAGTATCAAGTATGTCCTTTAATTGTTTAAGACGATAGGGTGTGATTTGAGGGAGATTTATTTACTATTTCTAGCAAATCGAGCGACCAAGTAGAGGCTACCATATGTGCTCGATATAACCCAATTACATGTATATCTAAAAACAACAGAAAAAACAACAACAACAAAAACAACAACACAGCTCACTCTAATATATTTAGACTCTTCTTACACTAATGATTTAAATTCACTGAAATTGTTAATATATGGCATATCTATGGCAGAAACATACAAGTATTAGGTAGCGATCCTTACTCTCTCGATAAAATGATTTCATTTTTAATTGTGACATATTTAAGTGGTTATTAGGTGGTAATTCAATAATATCAATACCTGTTCAAGATATACAGCAGTGGTGTTAACATCGCACTAAGCCATTGCTCAGTGGCAGAGTAGCAGACGTAACGTCCCGGTTTCGAGTTACTGCGCCATAATCATCTTTAATGCGTATATTTGTATCTACTTTTGTTGCAAAGCCACACATTACTAGTAGTTCTTTTGTGAACACCGAAGGGATGAAAGACAAAGTCAACTCCAGAAAGGTACATACATACATATGTATGTATGTATTTAAAAATAATAAGTCTATATCTGCAGGCAGGCTATTTCGACATTACGTGTCTCTTCAGTGTAGGGGAGTAGGGAATTACGTTACATAATATTTGTGTGGCAGCATGCACTGATTTGCGAGGCAATTAGAAAATAAACGTACAGGGAACCATGTGAGTCTCTCAAAGACACAAAGAGAATGGCTGAAACTGAGAAGAAGGCTAAATGGAATATTTCTGCAAGGAATCTGGTCCAATAATCGGATTTCTGATCAACTACTTCAATGCGTTTAACCATGAAAAAAAAGTACCTTTCACTTCTATTTAAAAACTATATATAACTATCTGACTTTCTATCCAGAAAACAACATAACAATTCTATTATTTTGTTTTATTAATCTAACACTCTACATGTCCTGCAGTGCACAAATACAATGTAACTTAATTCTCTAACCATCGGAATAGAAGAGACATGAAATATCAGAACGACCTGTTCGTAGATATAAAAATATTATTAATAATGCACACACTCACACAC
>JAOPJM010522363.1:0-10568 GCA_027124095.1 Muusoctopus leioderma
ACAGTCTGAGTTCAGTTGTTATTTGGAGTTACTGTCCTCCTAGACAGGCTGCAGGACCACATCTCACTTGTACGTTCTGTTTCTCTGCTTCACATACCTCAGCCCAGCAATGTTACCCACCCAGAAGAATCTATATCAATGTTCCTTGCCCTTGAGGAATAAATCTAGCTGAGACTCCCTGTCCATCTTTACCCCTTCTACACATCCTCTACATTCAGGGACCACGTTTCACTACTCTGCGACATTACCCTACTTAGGGACACATCATAAGATCTACCCTTTGCTGGAAGAAATAATCTAGGAGGGGTAACTGTGGTATGGCACCGGAGGTTGGAGGGGAAGTGACGTCAGGGGACAGAGTGTACTGGGTGCATTTATCGTGGCACCAACACTAGAGAGGTTGTCATGTCCAAGACATAACTATAGAGCCCTCTCGACCCTGTGTTGTTTTCGAACGATCCAAACACTTTACAGAGTGCACTGGGTGCCTTTATTGTGTCACCAGCACTAGAGAGGATACCCTGTCTCTAGCAGGCTAAAGATTCCCTCTCTACTCTACACAGTCTCTGTTCTGACGGCAAACATGACTTGAGAGTGTGAATAGGAGATAGGTTAAGTATGGGAGGGTGAGGTGAGTAGAGAGTAAGAGTAATATATATATATATGGAACATTGCTAAAACATTGAGAAATATTAAATAATAATAGAAAGTTACTAACAATGCTGATAAACTACAAACTGTAGTTATAAAAATGAGGTGAAGTACCTCTGAAGGACGGGAAAAGGACAGACAGTGTACAGGAATCAAACCACGGTTCTGTCGTATAATGCACGACTATGTTCACCAATACACCAGCCCGACCTACCGATTTCAGCCGATTTAGCAATGTTCCATTGTTTACATAGTTACATTCTCGCTTGTAAGATAAAAGCTTTAATTTGGATGGCTGAAATCGGGAGGTCAGGTGGGTGTATTGGTGAACACGGTCGTGTATTATACGACAGAACTGTGGTTCGATTCCCGTACGTGGTCTGTCCTTTTCCCGTCCTTCAAGGGTCCGTTTTTCCTTCCCATGCAGCTCCACAAGGGTCTTATTTTTCTTTTGGATCACCGTAAATTTCATGCACTTTGTGGGCGTGTACGTCTCTTCATGAAGGACTTCTAGTGTCTTCCTTGTATATTTTCTGAGCTCACTCTTTTCCTCCTCTTTCTTTTCTTAGTAGTTTCACACCTTTCTTCAGTCTCCACTTCCTCCCCATCGCTGCAAGACTATGCTACTCATAGCTTCTGACCGGTCCTGTGCTGGAGGAGGAAACACCTCAGCTTCTCCGATGTCAGCTGCTGGTACTGGTGGCATCAAGGTCAAAGCAATTTTACTTGCTCCCACTTTGAATATTCCCAGAGTTGAGACGAGCGGTGCTCTGGAAACAGTAGTAGCAGAAGCATGGTCTTCCTCTCTGGAGCCTACAGTTGTTATTGTTGCTGTCTTTGTTGCCGTCCGCTACCCTCTTTAGTCTTCTGCTTTTCCTCTTCTGAGCAGAAGACTCTGAAGTGGCCATTACTACTACACATGTAGCAACTATGCTGTCTATACTGCACCACCAGTCTGATTGACCTTCTCTCCACTCCCTCAATGTTGTGAGTCACTACTACGCTTAGTACATGTCCATACTATTGCGCATAGGTTACGACTAGCCAAGAGTCGATGTCCGCACCAATATCTCAGCTCATGATCCTAGCTTCTCTGAGACCCATGTACTGTAGCATCAGCCTATCTTCTAGTCTTGTCTTCAGTCTTAAAAACCAGACATACGCTTCCATATGCCATGCCCTAGTTGATTGAGCATGCGTTCTGACACACATCGACCGGGGCCCACTCCAACTCTTCTTTCGATGGTATATGGAAGCTCCTCGCGTTTTATTTGAAAAACAGAGGTATATCACCTTCTTTCTTGCCCTTTCCTGGATAAATTCGTCGAGCAAGGAGGTACTGTCTTTTGTGACATACCTCCTCCAATCCTTCTCCTTTTCCTTCAGCTGCCTCGAGTCAAATCACTTCTTTTGTCCCACAACGTTAGTAAATAATGGACTGTTGGTGGTGGTGTTGTTGCTGTTCGTACTCTATTTTCTAATTCAAGTTAATTTTTCTAACATTTCTTTTTGTGTTTTCTATTGTACAAATGTGAGTATCTAAGTTCGATACTCTATCTGTGTTTGATTTTTTTTTCGTTTGAAAATAACTGGGGAACATTTAACATGATAGACTGTTACCAAGCTGCTACGAAAAGCATCCTTCAACACAAATGCAATACCAACGAAAATCAAACCGAAAAAATGACGAAAAGGCCTAAGGACAATTGTGTAATTAATACACTGATTTAATTGTAAAAATTATTGATCTTAATTTCATGTAATTATTGAATTACACATGTTCGTATTGGCTGTCGATCAGATGTAAACAAACTAACAAAAACACGAGTAATACCAATATCAGACCGACTCAGTCCACCCACAAATAATTACAAACAACGCAAATAAAAGCCGTATCATGCAGCCCAAGGTTAACAGACGAATGCGTACTTTCAATTAGATGCCTAAACAAAGCGAAATATAAAGCGTGCAAAACTCGGTATCATGAAAAACAAATAAACCGCTACTCAACGAACATGATGACAATCTAAACGAAGGACCGGACTTTACTATTGAAGTTTCCCAGTACTGAACAATTGTGGAAGGCCACATCTACACAAGCAGTATCCTAGAAGCTACAAAAGAAAAACAAAACAAAAAACACCTGGACGGCAGCCGGAAATTATAAGATTCCAAACTTCTGGTTGAAATATTTAACTGGGATAACTAAGGTGCTAGCAGAGATGTTTAATGGGATTTTATAAGAGCCAGAGACAGCAGCTGACTGGCGCATTGAGGGGAAAACAATCTTAATCCCCCAGACTAAAGAAATGGAAAACCCTAAAAGCTACAAACCTATAACATGCCTTCCTACAGCTTACAAAACCTTAACTGTAATAATATTGCAGAGGATAAATACGCATCTAGAAAGAAAAAAACCTGTTTCTTGAAGAGCAGAGAGGATGCTGCAAAAGTTCATATGGCTGTAAAGATTATTAATCAACAAAACTGTAACCGAAGATTGTAGAAGGAGAAAGAATGGTCTGAACATGGCATGGATTGACTACCAGAAGGCTTTTGACAGTGTTCACCACACGTGGACCCTGAAAACAATAGCCAATAGTAAGGTAGATCCAATAATAAGTAGATGCGCTAAAAACGTCATGAGTAAACGGCAAACAATCCTGCAGCTACAGATAAAAAACTAACTACATCTCTATTAGAACAGAAATATTCCAAGGGGACTTCCTCTCTCCACTCCTTTTCTGCCTAGCGCTAACACCTTTAGCCAACATTTTAAATCAGACTGAACTCGGATACAAATATTAAGGGAACACAATCAACTATATTTTATAGACTACGCCTAGTTATACGTTGCAGATGATAAGCAACTAGAAACATTACTACAGACAGTACACAGATTTACTAGGGGAATTGGTAAGAGATTCGGATTAGAAAAATTATTATATTAGGTAAAGAAACAGAGATAAGAGAATTATACCTAACACATACTTACAAATGTTTAGGAATCAATTAACCAGACAGAGTACAAATTACAAAAAAATGAAAGAAAAGGTTAGGAAAGAATATTATAGATGCGTTAGATTATTACTTAATGCAAAAAAAAAGAAGGTAATAGGCATCAATACTCTAGCTGTCCCAGTAATAAATTATAGCTATATTCTCACCTGGACGCTAAATGAATTAGCAAGAACAGATAAAAAGAAAAAAGAATTTAGAATACAACACCCAAAATCTAACATAGAAAGATTATATTTAATACGAAAACAGAGAGGTAGAGGGCTTATGAAACTAGAAAACTATTGTAAAACATCCACTGTATGACTACAAAAATATTTAGTAAAGGACAATGGAAAATGAATACAAATAGCTACAAAACACGAAAAAAAACAAAAAAAACAAACAAACTGTTTTCTGTTTTCAAGGAAGCCAACAAATGCAAAACAGAAGCTGAAGTGACAGACAGTTGTGAGCAGAAAGGAGAAACACCAACAGAAGTTATGAAAAGGTTAAAAACTAAACTAAAAGTAGGACTACAGAATGCCATGTTAAAACTATGGCCAGGAAAGTCTCTACATAACCAATAGCAGAAGAAGAAAAAATAGAAAAAAATGAACAGAGTGGAAATAGATAAGAAAAATGGCAGCACTGATGGAAAAGTAGTGGACTCAAAACTGAGACCGAAGGGTTCTTGATTGCGGCACAGGATCAAATCCTTTTTACCAGAAACTGTCAAAAGTATGTAAATGAAGCAGAATACATTAAGTAACTGCAGAATATGTGGAAGCTGAGAAGAAACAATTAACTTCATTGTCTCTGGCTGCTAACTCTTAGCCAAGAATCATCACCATCATCCTTAATATCATATCATTATTGAAATAATAACAGTTAACTAATGAACAAACAAATACACTCACCTGAGGTAGAGACTCTATAAAAGAATGAATATTTGCTTTCTGAGCAGCATTAACAATTTCATCGAATGTTACTGTTCGTGACAAATCTCCATAAGCAATGTTTTCTTGAATCGAAGAGGAAAATAGAACTGGTTCTTGAGAGACAATGGCAATCTGTTGACGGAACCATTTAATATTTAACTCATTCAGATCTTTGCCATCTAGAAACTGAAATGACAGAAAAATAATTCGTTAAGGTAAACATCTTTTGAATATAATCCACTGAAACTTGAAGAGGTTCATGAAAAAGAAATAAGGAAAATTTAATCCAACTTCCTATCAAAGAAAGTTTACATTAAACTAAGTCAGTGATTTGCTATATTTGTACGTTATATGAACGCGGCATGGTCGGATGTTTAAGAAGTTCACTTCGCAAATATGAGGCCCTGGGTTCGATACCACTGTGTGTCATCTTGGGCAAGTGTCATTTATCATAGCCTCGGGTTGACCAAAGCATTGTGAGTGAATTGGATAGACAGCAACTGTGTGGAAGCCCGTCAGATGGATTGCACCTGTAATTCAAAGGTCCAACCTTATCACGTACTGTGTCCCACTGATTTTGCCTGAGAATTACGTTTACACGTGTTTGTGAAATACTCAACCATTTACATGCTAATTCAACGAGAAAGAGGTTCAGTTGATCGAACAATTGAATATACATCATTGAAACATATTTGTACGTTGAAATCTTGAAACCTACAATTCCAGATATTATATTAGTAAAGTAAATGCCAACAGAAGAATTCTCTCAAAGTAGAGGGTTTGAGAAGAGAATAGGATCTATTCCTTTTGATATCATCTTAACAAATATTAGGGATTTAGCTGTTCTGAGTATAAAGAAGAGTTAGAATATACCCAGGCACACACTCTGCATGAAAACTGAATGGTAAGATCGGCCCTAACATACTTATTGTAGAGAGACAATCATTTTTATTAATCAAAATTTCACCCGTGGTGAATCAACAATTGTGGACAAGAAAGGCAGGGGAGACAACCCCTATGTTTTAATTAAAATAGAATGTAGTGATGCAATGAGAGTCTGATCTTGACAGCACGGAGACAACTCTGAACATGTTTCTGTCTTATTAGACCTCTCCAGTGAATTATAGTCTTCATCAATACTGCTAGACAAAGATGATTTATTTTTTTGGGTGTGTATAAACACTGACTAGTATTATAACATGAAATAAGGACGAGGGAAATATATACTCAGGGATACACTCTGTTAGAAAACCAGATGGTAAGTTCGATGTTAACATACTTAATGTAGTGAGCCAAGACATTTTAATTAATTAAAATGAGCTATGACGCCACTTAGTGTTTATTCACAAAAATATCTACATGGAGGTAGGCATAGCTGTGTGGTAAAGAAGTTCGCTTCGTAACCATGTGGTTTCGGGTTCGCTCCCACTGCGTGGCACCTAGGGCAAGTGTCTTCTACTATAGCCTCAGGCTGACCAATGGCTTGTGAGTGAATTTGGTAGACAGAAACTGTACGGAAGCCCGTCGTATGTGTGCGTGTGTGCGTGTGTACGCGCGCGTACGCCTATGTGTTTGTTTTTGTCTCCGTATCTGTCTTGACACTTCTTCAAAACCGGGGCTTGTTTGTTTCTGTCCCGTAACTTATCGGTTCGACAAATAGAGACCGATAGAATAAGTACCAGGCTTTAAACAAATTAGTGCTGGGTCGATTTGATCGACTGAAACCCTTCAAGGTGGTGGCCCAGCATGGCCGCAGTCCAGTGACTGAAACCAGTAAAAGAGTATATATTTTAAGTTATTTTTGGCAGTACTATACTTAGCCGAGAAGGTTTAATAAAACAGAAACATGTCCTGAGATGTCACCGTACTGCCGGAACCAGACTCACTCCCCAGTGCATTGACCGCATTCTGTTTTTATTTAATTATATTTCAGCGTTGTTTGCCCTGCCTCTCTTGATAAGAATTGATCATTAAGCTAATGCTTCTATCTCATCACTACGGGTGTAATTTTAATTAATTAAAATTTCTCGCTTCACTATATTAAATATGTTAGCACCAACCTTAACATTTTTTATGAGTATAGGTCATCTGGTTAACAAAGAAAGGAACGGGTACTACATTGTACCCATAACCAAGATACATAGCTCTCATCGGCTGAGTTCACCTAGATCTAAGTTGTCGTTTAGATCCAAGTTAACCGTGATCGAGAAAATCTACGATCAAAGAAATTCCAGCTATGACCATCCTGTCATTTTAGGGTTATCTAGGACGACATTATCTAATGTGTCCTCTTTTTTAACATGGTATGATGAGATTTAAGAGCAATTTGATTGCTATTTCTAAAATACCGAGCGACTGCGTAAAGGCTCCATAGTTGGCTCGTCTAGATCTAAGTATGTTTAGTTGGTGGTATAAATTCACTGCTATAATCAGTATCAGCACTGAAATTTACGAGTATTTTCTTGAGTCGCAGTGCAGAACTCAGTTCCTTCCACAGGAAAGCTATCTATGATAGACCAGTGTACTAGCCAGGAGGAAATTTCTCTCTCATTCATCTTAGTGATTCAGAAAGTAGAAATAATCACCAGACCTATTTTATTTCGCTTAGTCAGGAAGAAGGGTAGTACCTAGCAGGAACGAGGAAGTTATCTTCAGACCAGGAGACCTGGACTGAATGCTTGCAATAGATTGGACTCTGCTAAAAGCACCCAAGGGCCAGGTGGTGGTATTAAACCAGGCGACGGATTAAGTCTACCACCCAAGGAGGCCACGGAGGAATTTGAACTCAGAACACAAAGAGCCGAAACAAATACCGCTCTAACGATTCTGTCAGACCACCACCCTAGACTAGTACTTTATTTATCTAACCCGAAAGGATGAAAAGCAAAGTTGACCTTAAAGGGATTTGAACTCAGAGCGCAGTGAGCCGTAATGAATACTACAAAGCATTCTATCCGATGCTCTAACGACTCTACCAATCCACCGTTTCGATTGGAAAAAGAATTATGTGATTATAAAGCATTACAAAACAATCGATACAATTATAGAGATAAATGCGTTTTTCAGCTTATGTAAAACCCTCTTTCACATTTTTTAGGTAATTAACCATTAAATTCATGAAACTGTGTGTCATTAGTTTAAACAATTCCGCAGAAACATAGCCTTGTTTGTGAAGTAAACATTTCTTAAATCGATCTCTTTCTAATGTTAAAATAAACTACATAACCACTAGTCTCTTCATAAGTTTGGGCCATAAAAGTTGTTTCTGATTTTAATAGTACTTTTCTTATTTCCTATATCAATTATAAAATGTAAAACGATTATTTTCTCTCCAAAGAGAAAATGTTTATATGCTGTTTAAATAACTCTCTTTGTCTACTGAGTGTTGTAAACGGTAAAATAAATACTGAATTATAGAATAATGATTTAATAAACAGATAAAACATATCTGCTGTTTCACCTAACAGCGATATTACTCTTCTTTGCGGACGGAATAAAGGTAAAGCAATGAGCGATAAATATATCAGTGAACACAGCATACATACCACTGTTCCTTTACTTGGGTTGTAAAACTTTTCGATTAACTGCATACATGTACTTTTACCACAACCACTCTTTCCAACAAGAGCCAATGTTTCACCTTGGTTCACTTGTAAATTCAAACCCTGGAGAACTTGTACACTTGGACGGTTTGGATAGAAAAACTCAACTTTATCAAACTCAATCCTACTTTGAAAAGTGTCCTAAAAAAAGAAAGAAAAAGAAATGATAAGGTTAATAATGACATACAACCCGCTGACAACCTATGTTCTCGTATTTCTACGACAATGTTCTATCATTCTATACCCTTTCTTATTTTATCTCATGTCCACCTATTTCCTCCCACCATCGCATTCACTGTATCTCCTATCCGCTAAATGCTACACTAATCCTACGTCTACATCTATCTTAAACCATCTACACACCCATATTTTTTCCTTCAACCACTAATCTTTGAGAGAACAAACTGAACATGAATTACATTAATCTCCCCCACTTATTTCCACACTTCAGCGACAGAAGGCCTAAAATAGTACACCTCTCACTCAGGGTAATCAATTAAAAAAAATTAAAAACAAAAACAACTTAAGAGATTTAGGTTTCCGTGTGAGAATAATGTACACAGACAACCCCAAAACAATCGCAACATGCCGTTGACATCTTACACACACACACACACACACACACACACACACACACACACACACACACACACACACACACACACACACACACACACACTTAGAAATGCTAACTAGAAAAAGAGTATTCAATATATATAGTAGAGTTTATTTATTTGTGTAAAACTGATTATTCACGTCATCGCTAAACTGAGTTCTATGCTTGTATGTGATTGTTAATGAGGTCTGGGAGTGAATGGCTTGAATTGATACTGATCCCCGACTTTCATTGGTTGGTAGAGGTCAGGTGGTGAGCTTCAGTGCCTATGCCGGTGTCGGCGGAAGTCGAAGGGAGATAACAAGTCTTGGCGTATAGTTATTGTCTATCATCCAGTTGGATGGTCAAGGATAGTCTACTCTGATTAAAACCCAGAGGGTTAGATCCCAGAGAGTTAAATCTCCTTAACAAAAATGTTTCCTTGCGTTTGCAGTGGCTCAAAATTTCGTTTTTTTTTTCTGTTTAGTAACTGTGGTTCTTAAGACAGGATATACAACTTCTCTAATAGGCATTATATTTTGCTCCATTGATGTACGGGGGTGCTGTGTTTACTATTCTCCTTGTTGTAGGGACAATTTCAATTCAACTACCCTTCAGTTTCCAGACGTATTGTGATAGAGAGGTGGTATTGATTGTACCTCTGGACCTGAGGGAGTATATGTGCTGGTTGAATCTACTTTTTAAGGTGTGCTCTTTGGATACAGTCGTCTCGTGTTATTGTGGATCTGTATAACGTCACCTTAAGGAGGAATGATCAATTAAGTGGGTAATTCGGGGTAGATCTGTAATTGCAAGTTGGCTATTGGGATGGCGGCTGGGAGGGTAGGAGTTGGCTGATTATGTGTTTTCGGCTGCGTTGTGAAATCTGTAAGGCGATGTCATCTAGGCAGTTGTAGCTGGTTTTAACATTGTTTCGACTGAAGAGTGTGTGGAAATTGTGTTACTGGGAAGTGTTTATCTAATGTCTCCTCAGGGTGTGTGTTACTGGGAAGTTTTTATCATGCCTTCTTAAGCTAGTGATATACGGAGCGACTATAACACCAGACGTCGGTATCCAAAGACACTATACTAGACTAATAGAGCACACCTTCAAAAGTAGATCCAACCAGCACGCATACTCATTCGAATCCAAATATAGAATCAACACCACCTCTCTCACACGCTTCTCTTCAAACAAAACAACGTGAATTGAATATTTAAATGTTTTCACTGAGTAATTTAATTCATACTGAACGCGTTGCGCTTCGTGGACGAAGGTAGCTATGTTCGTCCTTCTATTTCATTTCATCTTTCTTGTACACTTATGTTTTTTACATACATAACTTTGAAAAACTTAATTTTGACTTAAATTCACTAATAATATAAATATAATTGTCCATGAGCTATACCGATGAGATATAAAGATATCGAAGCGTGCATCTACAGATGATGGAAAAAAACGACAACCAAACAACAATATAGAATACTTAACTTAAACTGGATTTAAACCATTAACTTATACTTTACATAATAGTTTCTACTCTGGATGGAGAACAGTGGGAGAAAGAAAAATGATATGTCTCATGAATGATCCCAAAAATCTCATATATATATATATATATACACACACATACACATATATATATATATATACATACACACATATATATATACGTATATATATATATATATATATATATATATATATACACACACATATATATATATATATATACATACACACATATATATATATATATATATACACATGTGCATATATAT
>JAOPJM010522370.1:0-10568 GCA_027124095.1 Muusoctopus leioderma
CACTTCCCTCTCTACCCTCACCTTCCTCTTCAAGTGGTACTTGAAGAAGTTGATGAGGGCTTGTCCTGAGAGGAAAATATATGTCCTCAAAACTTTCAACCGCGTCCACCATACAACTTGTTTTGCCTTAGCCACCGGGCAGAGGAAGAATTGCCACTTTTCTTTGCCAAAGAAAGGTGGTGGTTCGATTCTCACGATAGATTCGGCTGATAGCCGGATCCTTCCAGCACGTGACAACAGCTGTTCGACATAAACACACAAATCAGCAATGCACGGACATTGTACGAGTGCGTGTCGGACGGTTTCGTCATCCTGCGCTCATCTCGGACATGTACGGTTGCTGGTGGCTCCACCACGGCCATGTCTGTAGAGTTTATCCCAAAAAGGCAACGCTCCTCTGTAGCACTGCGAGGCCGAGGAAATTATTCATAGTGCCCGACCTGAAAATCTTCCAGAAGAGACTGCTCAGACTGTCTTCGTCGATGCCCACATTCACTCAATAATAATCAAACTAATACTACTAATAATAATAACAACAACAATAATAGTAATAATAATAATAATAATTTATTTTAATGTCCACAAGGGTCCAATACATTTCCCGCGACTTCTGTGTTGTACCGCCACAGGTAATGTTTTGCGTGTTGATTGACATACAGGTATGTAACCAGTTAGCTGTGCCTGTTAGTTTTCCTCGTCCTCCGTCTTGAAAATTACTTCGGAAGATGGAGATTGTAATCCATACACCGAGCAGATTTACTGGCATTTACTCTTTGGGGTACATGAGAAATGTTTGTGGTTTATATTCGTGTTCGTGCTATTTAATATCAGACTGTGGTATGCATTCATCTTCCCTTGCCACAAAGCTCATCTAGACAGAGGTTTTTCTTGGGTAGGAAATTCTTGGGTAGGAAATTCATGTGAGAAACCCATGTTTGAGGTAGAATCGATGAAAATAGGGAGGCTGGGAAGGCCTTACCTGTTTTACAGGTCAAACTGTGTATTTGTTCGGCACGTTACTGCTCTTGTTGCAGTAATCCTTTAATTTTTTAAAATGATGTTATTTAAGGTCAAAAGCATTGTATGTGCCTTTTTATGAAATACATTTTTTCTGCCCATGAAATGTATTGCTTGTGGGTTTTATTTTGTCAGTTTACTCTCATAAATTTATGTCTGAATTCATTCGAACATTTTGGTGGAGGCGTGCTTTAGTTCATGCAGATATTTTCTTTGTTTACACATTTGTTAATATTTTTGTTTAATTATTTTATCTTTCACAGGTTGTCTTTGCTGTGATATACAGGTTATTATTGTTTTAATTTTAATTAAATTATTTTTCAATAATATTGTCATCTTTTCGTTTTTCAGTTGTAAATTCGATGGGTGCTGTAGCTCTTAATGTTCAATACGTAATTGTATCCTATTTGCCTATTTTTTATCAGTATATAATTTTACATTTGACACTTCTTTATTTGTTTCTCCTTCAGTTTGTCGAATGTTTAAGAGTGTAATAATGTCGTATTGTTTTCTCAACCGTATATTATTTTTTTATTTGTATATCCCTTTGCAATGCACGCCTCATTAGGTTTCCCTTCTGAATATCTCTGACGAATATATGTTCATAATTCTACATATTTCCTAAATTATTTTGAATCTGATTTCGCTAAACATATTATATATATATTTTATGGAGTGTGTTTACCTGAAATCTGTAACTTATCATTCATTTCAGTGCGTTAACGCGTTGTTTGTTTTGTTTGATGTTACACACTGACTTATGATGACAACATATATTCAACATGAAAAACTCGAACTTTATATATAGGTGAATAGAGAAATAAAAACATACTATCCCAGCAAATGTCTTGGTCATGATTTCTATCATCTACAGCATTTCATTATCATCATTTGCAGCAAACAAATCATTATTACATTAATTCGAATCATCATCTTCATCAACGTCATCAGCACCATCATTTTCGTGATCATCATGTTTAATGTCATCGCCATCATCATCGACATCATCATCATCATCATCGTAAGCACAACCATTATCATCATCATCATCATTATCATCATCGTCGTCGTCATCTTCGTCGTCGACGTCGTCGTCCTCATCATCATCATCAGCAGCAGCATCGTCATCATCATCATCGTCATCATCATCGTCATCATCATCATCATCATCATCATCATCACTATCATCATCATCATCATTGTCATCATTTGCTTTAAAAAAGATGTCTCAATCTACGATGATTTCTCCATAAGAGCAAATAGTGTATCTTTCTTACCAAACGATTATCAAATTAAATGTAAGCCAATTCTGTTTGGTATAATTTCAATTAAATATCGAAAGCGTTTTGTCAAAGCTCAAACCCCCAATGTTATATTGCGATGTAGGCAACATTGAAAAGAGTTTGTAAAAACCTGGCCAATAATACTGATTGTATAGTTTCAAACAATTTACTTCACATACAAGAAATGTACTTAATCTATCTCACTATTATTTACGCGAGCCTACATGAGAGGCTTT
Organism: Muusoctopus leioderma; assembly: GCA_027124095.1. NCBI lineage: Eukaryota > Metazoa > Mollusca > Cephalopoda > Octopoda > Octopodidae > Muusoctopus > Muusoctopus leioderma. The sequence goes on from JAOPJM010522370.1 coordinate 2,537, forward strand.
CCATGTTTTCTCAACCTGATTTAAATAGCAACCAATTCTACCACAATACACATCCTAGCCTCTTATATTTGTTAGAATAATTCATGGAAATATGTCGTCCTTCATGAACAATTTCGAAACAAAATACATGGTCCCAACTGGAGCATATTAGTCGTACATTTACATATCTGCTCTCACATACATTATGGCTCAGTATTTTCGAAAAGGTTTCCGCAAAGGTGGTAGACACCCTTTTGGAAAAGGGATTAACAAGAATCAGCTGCCGATTGACCTACAGTAAAAAATAGCAACATGCATTTCACATTTTCATATGTTCGTCATTTTAAAACACCATGAATAATATTCTAAAACTCAAAGTATAACCAACATCCATTATGACTCTATAAACACAACATCTTAAAACACGAATCTCTTTTGTTTATGATGCATTGACAGGTAGGTTTGATTTATGTCTGCTAGAAATTGTAGCACATATATATGCTAATGAAATATAATGTTATACTTGACATATATATTGATTATGTATTATTCTGAAGAAAAAAAATATGTCAGTGATTGCATAATTATCGATTTCTTGGTTATGTAACTGAATTCATCGCGGGATTAGTAGGTACATTTGACAAGTATTCTATATATATCATGTACGATGTATGGAAACTATGAAATAAACGAAAGTATAATACCATGTGCTTACGAAACAACAATGATAGTATTACATTTCGAAAGAAAACTCATATTGTTTTAGTCACAGCAATAATAATTTCATATTTAATGGTCACAAATTCCCACATATACAATATAAATCAGCTGTTTGTAAAATTATTACAACATATATACAATTTTGTCTATTAGTTTCTTTGAGGAAGAAACGGTCTATACCAATTACTATCGCTTCAGCGTGATGTGAATGATGAGAATGATGCCGTTAACGGTAAGCTTAAGCATTTGCAAGCGATGTTTCATGAACGACATGTGGACTGAAATATATCAAGAGGCCCTTATTTCTGGGAGAAATGCCTGGGAGTAATGATTCTTCCAGAGGAGCAACACCTATTGCATGATTCTTCCAGAGGAGCAACACCTATTGCAGGACGGTAGAAAAGGTGGGAAAGATGAAACAGCAAGCCGGTGGTAAAGGGTTTCAGGGTGTTTATGAGGGACTAAATCCCTATCAGTCGAGTCACATTTCTCTACATGCCGTCTCCGAAGTATGTGTGTGTGTGTGTGTGTGCGTGTATATATATATATATATATAAATATATATATATATAAATATATATATATATACATATATATATATATAAAAGCAAAGGTTACACAAAGGGAAATAGTACTCAATACTAGATGTAGAGTGTTGATATATATATATTTGATTCGTAAACGGAAATACTGGCTAGTTTCACGGGACAGGGGCGAACCCCGAAACGATCATCAAGTCTCCTATTGCTACGAATGGTCAGTAATACCACTCGATCGAAGAACAGAAAGGACTGGGAAGAAGAAGAAAAAAAGAGAAAGAAAAAGAGAAAAGGAGGGTTTTTTTAAATATATGGATAAGTAAATTCAAGCAGGTCTGATACTACAATAAGAATACCATACCTACTGCAGAGCTTAGATAGAGGGAGGAAGGGGGAAAGGAAGTGGGAGGAGAAGATAACTATTAGCACTAGGTTCGAAAGACGAACTATTGAAAGAGGGAAAAAGAAGATTCTTAACCTTAGATACGAAAGACAGACTAATAATTAAAATTAGAAGACTTAAAAGACTTAAAATTAAAATTAAAAGACTTAGATAAGTCATATAACTTGCATAGTCAGGCTAAGGGTGATAGATATGTAATAAATATATCATTAAGATAGAATTAATATAGTATGAACAGTAATTAAAAATAAGAGGCAAAGGGGATAGTTAGGTCGAAGTGACCTGGTAACTTGGTTTATTAGGCAGGGTCGTAGTGGCCTAGTTTTTATCGGAACTATCTATAGTCGGGGATGCCATAAACATAATTAAACACAGTTGATATACATAATTAAGACTCAAATCATGCGGTTCACACAAAATTGTACAGTTACAATATATATCGCTACACATATGTATTTACAGTTACAATATATATCGCCATGTGTGTATCAGCATGCGCACACAAAATTGTACAGTTACAATATATATATCGCTACACATATGTATTTACAGTTACAATACATATCGCCATGTGTATATCAGCATGCGCGAAAAACACATAAACATATATGAATAATCATCTGCAAAAACCATCTGCAAAAACCACATATGAGAAGTACATATAAAAACCATGTAAAAACCCTTATGGAAACACATATAAAAACACATATAAAAACCCGTATCCAAAACTCATGCAGTATACAGTTACAAAAACTCACAAAAACTCATATAAAAAACACATATAAAAAACCCGTATCCAAAACTCATGCAATATACAGTTGCAATACAGCATGAACGAAAACCACATAAACAACATATATGAATAAACATTTGCAAAGAACACATATAATACAAAACTCGTTTAAAAACATACAAACAGTCTACAAAGTATATCACATCAATGCAAACCGTACCACACTTATGCGAAAAGGTCTACAAAGTATATCACATCAACGCAAACCATACCACGCCTATATATATATATATATATATATATATAGTCCAATGATTCATATCAATTTAATGATGTGGCACTGTGTGGAACCGTGTCCTACAGGATGTTAAGAGTTAAGTACAAGTATTGTATGGAATTGGCGAAGACAACAGGAAGTGGCTTCAGTATTCAACTCACACTAAAGTCCCCCAATCGGCTGGATCAACCTTCCTGTTGGATCTGGAACATGGTTCTTATTACTTCGGTGTGTCTGACGGATGGTGAGCAACACCCAATCCCACATTGAACTTTCACGTTAAACTCATCACGCACAGATGAAGAATCGTCAATCCAAGAAGAAAATTAGAGAATAATATAGCAGACAAATGAAAGATAAATATATATATTGAGATATATTTCTTCGAAACAAAGATTATAACTTTTTGAACCATGAAATGCGTACAAGGGAAATAAGAAGAAGGTAGATATAAAGCTGAAAGTAGAAGAACTAAGCTTACAGTATTTCTAGTGAAAGTGAGGTTATCTCAAAATAAAATAGCAGTTGCCTGACAGATCAAGGTAAATATTATATTTGAAACCAGAATATAAAATGGGATATTATTATATATTAGCTTTAAGCTTTTAAAATGCCGACGGGTAAGTTTCTACATGACAGCAGAGACTAATGTACAACAATCTTAATATAGAAATGATCATTAATGCTATGCTTATTGTACTAAGGAGGGAAGTACTGTCACACAACATATTGCCTACAGTGAGAAAGCTTTCATAGCTATTCATAACAAAGAGATAAACTCTGAGAAATTGATTTGTATTGTCACGCAACCAATGCCAACTTCAGAATATTTTCTATAATGCCAATTATTTACCAAGTCTAACAATTTCATTTAAAGTTTGACATGTATACCATTTAATTAAACACTGAATGGCATCAGGTAAAACCTTGAGATGAAAAAAAAAATCAATTGTACTCCAATATTTATAGAATCGATACATCACTATAAGAATATAATAAAAGCTTTGCAAATAATGTATAATTTAATTATGTCTATTTAATATTTTAAATACCATGCATGCACCTATGCACCTAAGCGCCGCTTTTCGGAGTTTAAGGTATTCATTTAGATGTTATAATATCATGCTATATAGTCTGTGCTTCTGTACAGCAACATCTCGGGCTAGGTTTAGCTTTCCATTGTCGGAAACCAATACCAACTTTAAAATAGTATAGGTACACGAAACAGCGGAGATCAAAATGCAAACGTGTACATGTATATATAACACGTTTGTGTACACCCACGCGTGCAACGGTACTCGTTGTGGGTTTTGTCCCGGAAAACAACTTCTCCCTAGAGTCTTTGTGTGTTAAAGAACACACATGCTCCAAATGATGTTATTGGACTGTCAATTTTCGCCTCTTCAGTGACAGACACAAAGTCGGTCATTTGAAGCTAGCTAGAAACATCTGTCCCTATATAAGAATCAACAAGCAAAACATTTGCTGGTGTGTGCAGAAGCCTGCCTGCCTGAACTTAAAATAGTATAAGCACATGAAACAACGGAAATCAAAATAAAAACGTGTACATGTATATATAACACGTTTGTGTACACCCAGACGTGCAACGGCACTCGTTGTGGGTTTTGTCCCGGAGAACAACTTCTCCCTAGAGACTTTGTGTGTTAAAAAAACACATGCTCCAAATGATGTTATTGGACTGTCAAACACCGGTGTTTCGGCGTAATTTTCACCTCTTCAGTGACAGACACCAAGTCGGTCATTTGGAGCTAGCTAGAAACTCCTGTTCCTATATAAGAATCAATAAACAAAAGATTTGCTGATGTGTGCAGAAGCCTGCCAGGCTGACCTTAAAATAGTATAAGCACATGAAAGAGCGGAGATCAACATAATAAAGATGTGTACATGTGTATATAACACGTTTGTGTACAAGAAAACGTGCAACGGCACTCGCTGTGGGTTTTGTCCCAGAGAACAACTTCTCCCTTGAGACTTTGTGTGTTAAAAAAAACGCATGCTCCAAATAACGTCGTTGGACAACACATCTTTATACTACCAACTTTCTTAGATACAAATCTAATTTGGGAACAATAGAAAAACGGTCTGTACTTTAAGAAAAAAGGAAGCATTTTTATTTTCTGAAACATCATAGTTATTTCTGTTGATAGCAACTGTTTTTTTTTATTTCGAAATACGACTATGAAAACTCGCTACATATTGAATGAGACCTACAGACATTTCTACATTGGCTACTTCATTTTTTGATAATGTTGGGACTTCACTTAAACTCCATAACATTACCTCACGTATCCTGTATTCACCTATTATTCTAACATCAAATGTCACATCACCTTGTCTCACATTTGTTAAATAATACTCTCTACGAGACAGTCTAAATGATTGCTTAAAATCGTTTTTACACTTAAACAAAGAAGCACTCATGTTAGGTTCTACTTATTTATATATTTGCTTGTTTTGTTCCGCATCATTATTCCAGTTGTGGATTGTATCTTTCTGCTGCTTCTCTCACTCATTGGTACAGCAGTGTCCTCTCCTCATAACTAACTGGCTTATTCCCAATTCCACCAAAGCCATTATTCTGTAGCCATCAATCTACTGTTCTCTCGCTTGCATACATAATGTTACTCCTCTATAGCTATTCAATATATCCCCGTCCATATTTTACTGCATTACTGGCTTAGATGCATTCAAAGAAATCATGAAACTCCTCTATAGAACTCTGCCATCTCACTATTTTGTTATACAAAAACCTATCTATTCACTGTAAGCTTAAGCCTTACGAAGCACAATTAGACCTAACTAAATTAATAACGCATTAACCACTTGTAAATATTATTATAGCAACTACTTTTATCATATTATATGAATGTTTCCTCTTATCGTTTTCTATATTCTATGTTCGTTATTACATCAAAAATATATCTCGTTGAAAATAAACTCTATTCAATATCAAGTTAAAAACGCTAATACATCCTATATATTCTCTATTAACATTTCAAATGATGTACATTTGTTACAGATCCCAATGAATAATATGTAATATTAAATGTTGTAATACAATTATAAACCAAAAGTATGCTTCGGTGTTGTTAACACATATAACTGGACTTTGAATTAGACTCTTTTATGGTATCTAATTGTTTAGATCGTATCCTAGTGGGGTCGATGTCGCGTTTTACTGCTCTGGCAGCGATAAAATATATATACCAACAATAGATCATAGATTATCTCTCTTGAAATACTAACATCGTGCACCTGACAGGAATTATATTAGATTAGTGAAAAGTAGTTAAATAATGATTTTGTTTCTTGCATAGAAAGGAAGTCTGAGACTTTTAAGATAAGAAAAATGTGTAGTGTTGAGATTTATGCCTCTATTAAGGGCATTAATAGCCTAAGCGAAGTAAACATGATTAAGCTGAAGGTTGAAACATCCTTGCGATCTCGTTTTGTTGAAACGATAACTCTACATTTCAGTGCTTCTTCATAATAATTTGTTCTAAGTTTGGAATGAAGAAAGAAATGTTCGGTTTGGGTATAAACAACATGAAGCGAGATCCTGAAAACTTCCTCCAATGGTGCCATGCCAACCTTGACTCCTTCAACAAAGACACAATCACAACACATATCAAGAAAATATTATTGCAACCTTAACCAACCTAAACATGAACAACGCGCAACGAGAATTCTCAAAGTCGTTACAAATGCTAGGCCTCACTATGGCTGAGCATCTCTTGCGGCAAACATACATCCTCAACATAGCGAAAACTGAATCTCAGATACTGGCCTTCCTCAGAGATTATTTCAAACTGACAACAACTAACTCTCAACAATTCTCAAGTGAGACTACTCACTCGTTTCTTCTCTCCCCGTCACCTATATTGTAAAAACCACCACATTAGACCTAGCACTAACCACTATGGCCAGTCCTTCCTTCCCACGGAACGTCCTTGCATGCACACGTTTTTTACAGCAACCAATGACTTGCAATTGTCCAATTGTTAAAAGCGTCAATCTCACCGGTCTCGAATGGCCTGTGAAGTCTATAGTTATAACCCCTTCCTACAGATCAAATCAATAAAATATAAACTTAAAACAGTATGTAGCAAACACGGTACATGATATTAATCTGAATACAATAATCTGGGATATACCTGTCCAGACTGACAAGAAGATCAAAGCAAACCGTCCAGATATAAGTATCAAAGGAGGGGGAACGAGAATCACTGTATTCTGATAGAAATCTCGATGCTTTCTTATCAAAATATCGCCAGTAAGAATGTCACGAATCTATCAAAGGAATCTTTAAACGTGAATGAGAAGGATGTGGGATATGAAAGTAAAAAGAGCACCAATAATAATCTGAGTACTAGGTATGACGAAGAAGAATATGAAGAAAATCATGAAAACCAGGCTCACAACTCTACAAAGCCAGCCAAACAAATATTTTTGTTCGACGCAGCCCAAATGCTTCGCAAAATACTTTGAATATGATGGCACAACTCATACAGTACACCCACTGCACAACACATACAACACATACTCTATACAAATATCACCAAACAATATAGCGGAAACCATACTGTACATCCTCTACACACTCACCATCAAATAAAATGATGACGATGATGGATTCTCCCATCGAGAACGACATATGAGCGTCCAGTTCTTCGATCAACTGAACGACCTACTTATTGAATTCACATGGTTAAGTATTCCACAGATACGTGTACCCTGAACGAAATTCTCAAGAGAGAATCATTGTGATGCAGTGTGACAAGGATGAGCCTTTGAATTATAGGTACAGCCGATCCGATGGGCTTCTACACAGTTTCTGCGTACACAAATTCACTCCCAAGGCTTGGATCGACACGAGTCTATGGCAAAAGACATTTGCCCAAAAATGCCACGAAGTGGACCTCAATATTGCGAAACGAACTTGTAAACCACTCGGCCATGCCTGTGTTTCATACCCAATAGAATAATACCGAATCGACATCCGATACTATATATAATGCATCTCACATACCCACCAGCTCGCACAACGCTTACGAAACACAATCACCAGCCAGCAAAATAACACACCTCACTAAAGTCAGACGAAACACTAAAGTAACACCAGTAACAAGGAAACAAACCTCGCCAAAAAATCAAAACAGATGTAGCATAGAAAACACATTTCTGCAATCCAAAAATGGCAATGCTGCACACACCTCAGAATAGTCGAAAGAGTACGCAGTTTTGCAGTAGAAACTCGCACCAAATTTTTGAAAACATAACAATGTAGTAGTAGTAGTAGTAGTAGTAGTAGTAGTAGTAGTAGTAGTAGTAGTAGTAGTAGTAGTAGTAGTCGCAGCAGC
>JAOPJM010522389.1:0-10568 GCA_027124095.1 Muusoctopus leioderma
TCATCATCATCATCATCATCATCATCATCATCATCATCATCATCATCATCATCATCATCATCATCATCATCATTGACTTCCCTTCTTTGTTTTGGTATTCATCAATTATTCTTCATGCATGGTTGTGTGATTAAAGAGTTCGCTTCGCAACCACGTGGTTACGGGTTCGATCGGACTGCGCGGCACTTTAGGCAACTGTCTTCAATCTTAGCCTCGAGTTGACCAATACCTGGAGATCTGCATACATTGGACTGCTGGGATGTTGGGGCACCGCTTTCAAGGGTTTCAGTCGATCATATCGAACCCAGTACTTATGTCAACCTGGTACTGACTCTATCGATCTCTATTTATTGAATAGCTAAGTTACCTTATTGACATAAAGGGACGCAAATCGACGCACTTGTTTACACCACTATACACGAACATAGACACACACACACACACTCACATACACACACACACACACACACACACACACATACATACATATATATATTTATATATATATATATACGCATATATACACACACGCATACACACACACATATACACAAACGCATACACACACCCACCCACACACACACATGTATAACGCGCTTCAGCACAGTTTCCGTCTACCAAATTCCACTCACAAGGTATTGATAAACTCGAGGTTACAGTAGATGACACTAGCCCAAGGTGCTGTGTAGTCGGATTGAATCCAGAACCACGAGGATGTGAAGTGAACTTATTAACCACACGGCTATGCAGTTATGCCTGTGCCTATATACCTTTTTATCTTTTCTCTTGAGTAACTTAAAAAGAATATTGTTATAAGGGCTAATCTTCAATCACCACAAGTTTTGCTTGATCTACCACTGCTTATTTGTTCAGTAGCGCCATATTTGTTTTAAACAATACACATACTCCATATACATATTACAAGCTCGCAACAGTATAGATATCTCTCTCTCGCCTGAATCAACAATCTTCTCTATTACACAATTTTACGATTTTCAATTCTCTTGCATTCATCTATCTCGCTAATTCCCATTTCTCATACAATGAATTGGAAGCCATCTCGTTCCTCTCCAGGCGCAGTACCATAAAACTTCAGCTAACTTGTCCGGGAAGATCACCATAGTAGTTAAAACTATATCTATGCCCTTTCTCTCTAATTGATTTCTACGAAGATGTTTTTGCGCTCGCTCGCTCGAACTGCTGTAAATAGCTGGCTGCAAAATCCCCTTCTAATGTTACCCAACTGTCTTAAAAATAGATGAATATAAACTGGATAAAGTGGGTTTGAATATAATATCAAAACGCCGGATTACTCAGATATTGGATTTCTGAATATAATATGCTAGGAAAGGAGACGAATTAGTCACGACTTGAATGTCGGTCGAATGATATAAGTTCTGCCCACAGCAACACCTATTCTGACTCCAAATGTGAAATCCGGAACAAAAAGATCTGTGGGTCACATCTGGTCGTCCGGCCGACTACATACATACCTTAGGTCTTTTCGATCAGAGCTGACCTGGAGCTACATAAAATCAACAACAGCAACGAATTTTTTATGTAGGTGAATGGGTATAGTCGATTGAATCAACCTTAGTATAATACTGACGTTGGACAATTTCCCAGGGTTCGACTTCTGCATGAAGATCACATAGTTAAGTGCGGGCTAACATACTTAATATAGTGAGCCAAAAACGTTTAATCAATCGAAGCCGTAATGAGAAGAACAGACATTAGCGATAATGACAATTCTTTGTAGAGGAGCTAGGGTGAGAACTCCGAAATTTTAATTGATTATTAATTAAATATGAATATGCAGTGGGGAGTTAGCTTGATTTTTGGTAATTACGATAAAGGTCTGGTGGTAACTTGTTTACCCTAACTGCCATACTTTTACCTTAACTACCAACGATCAGACTCACTCCCCACTGCATATCTCTAATTTTTAATCAATTCAAATTTCGAAGTTCTCTCCCTTGCTCTTCTTGACAAGAATTGTCATTAAGGCTATTTACTTTATCTTTTTATTACGGGCGTAATTTCAATTGATTAAAAATTGGTTTTGGTTCACTACATTAAATATGTTAGCCCGCACTTAACTTAATATATTACTGTTACTCATTTTATCGATGAATGAAAAGAAAACTAATCATGAGCAAATTTGAACTAAGATTGTAGAGGAACAAAACTAAATGCTGTAAAATATTTACTTCCACTGTAAAATCACTTCTACCAGCTTACCGCCATCTCTCTTTCAGTAATTTATCTCACTTCTTGGTGAGTATACACTACTGGCCTTTTATCTAACGATGTTAGTACTTTGTTTGCTTCAACATTCATTGATCTAAGCTTACTTTTTGACTCACTAAAATGGCAGAATGCTACAATTACTGTTGTAGCACAATTATGATGCATATCAATACTGTTGCCGTTGGTGTTATTTGATGATACTTGTTAAATAAACATATCCTAGCACCCCCGACTCAATAAGAAGATGCTATTTTTGTTATTGAATAGTCCCGGCCAGCTCTGCTTCAGCAGATCTTGTAGCACTAGATAGGACAATCGAACGAAATATTCAATTGGTGTTTTTAGCTTTGGGCTTCAGTCGATATAATGATATTATATGTTGATATTATTGGTCAGCCCAAGGTCGACCCTATTCAGGCAGACTTATGATCAAAGGCATTCTAACAGTCACTAACCTGTCTTTCTTTCTTTTATTTTCAGGCACGACGTATCTCAAAATTGTAAGTCCATGCCAACTAGCCCAGCTGCCCAACTTCTACTCGGGCCTGAATGCGAGGAATATTTGGTTGCTATTGCTAGCAGGTCGAGCGACGACGTAGAGGCTTCTTCGTTGATTCGTAATGATGTTATATAGAACGCTGCCGTAAAATTAGGGACTTAAACATGTGATCTCTATTTCAAATACGTTAAGGGGTTTCTGAGAGAGATTTTAACACCTACATTGATCGTAGTTGTAAGAGTTACCTTATTGAATTCATTAAATATTATAACATCAGTACTGATGAGGCTGTTGTTGTTGTTGTTGTTGTTGTTGTTATTTTTATTTAACCCTAGGCCAACCCCGATCGAGCAGACCTATGATCAAAGGCATTCCAGTATTTGATGATAGGTCTGCTCCCATCCCGTGCTTTTCTCAGGCGCAGTACACACTGCCCACCCTCTCATGCATCTCTCACCTTCTAAGTCCTTTCTTCCAATCTCGGCTTCCCTCTTTTTCACCCATACTCATCCCTTTCTCACCCTCTCATACATAACCATCTTATATTCACACTCAGGTTACGTTTGCACTCATAGAACAGAGACTATGTATAGTAGCCTGCAAGAGACTAGGCACCCTCTCTAGTGCTGGTGCCATGATAAATGCACCTAGTGCACTCTCTAAAGTGCTTTGGTGATTGATCGGAGACAACACAGGGTGGAGAGGGCCCTTTTGTCATGTCTTGGATTTGACAACCTCTCTAGTGTCGGTGTCATGATAAAATGCACCCAGTACACTCTGTAAAGTGGTTGGTGATAGGAAGGGCATCCAGCCGTAGAAACCAAACCAAATGAAACATACAAGTGAGAGTGGTGACTTCAATTAGAATCGTTGCGGGTTGAAATCACCTGTCCAACCCATGCCAGCATGGAAAATGGATGTAAAATGATGATGATGATATATATACATATATGTATAATGAGATTAAGTTTTAAAAGTTTCCCTGGTATACTTAAAAATATGTTTAAAGTTATATAACTTTAAACATACATTTTAATAGAGTAAAATTTACAATCAAAGGAAACTGGAGATGATCTACAAATTAGTCCACAGGAGAATTTGTGGAAGAGTTTGATAAGTTCAGTTGCCATAAGGATTGAAGACTCCAATATTTCAAGTGATTGCTCTTGTTCTGAGACACATGGCATGGAAAGCCACCAATTAAAAACGAAACTAACAAGTACTTAATTATTGGTTTGCCTCTGAAAACTTCATCAGTGTTGAAGCTAAGTCAGACTAGTAGGGTCAATCCTCTACCTAGGCTAATTAATCACTTTAGTAATCCCTAAATTCTTTGGTTACAATTTCCTTAAATTTTCTAACTAATACTATGGATCCTTTCATACAATCTAATTTACTAGAACTGAAATATAAATATAATCTTGAAGTTTTAATGTATTTTGGTGGTGCTAAAATATTCTTGAATTTAGGTAGATATTGAATAAAAATTATATCAACGTTAATAAATGAAAATTAAGTTATTGCAAAACCCATACATTTTATGGAGGCATTGTGGTACCTAAACTCCCTTTTCTCTCATTAGGTATTTTTCTCAATAAATCCTACTATTCATATTCATTTCACTGGTCTATAGTCAGTGATCGTTCGACTTGTTAGAAATAGCAGCCAAATCTCCCTACAGACTTAAAAAGGACACAATGGATAATGTAATCGTAGATACGCTACTTGAATAAAAGACAGGATAGCCACGATTGGAAAGTCTTTGATCATGTCTACTCGGTCAGGGATGACCTGGGACAACATAACAACAATAACAAATGGAGAATGGAGAGCCCCTAGTTGCATTAAGACTGAAAAAAAATTGAAGCCATATACAGTCCAGGGGAAATAAATTTTCACAACAAAATATTGAAGGGAGATAATTCCCAATTCATTATATTTGAATTCAAATGAAGTCGACCTTTATTTATTTTATTTTATTTTTAATTTAGTGATTATCTTTTTAATTTAGTGGTTTCAGTTGGAATGTGACTATACTGGGGCGCTGTCTTCAAGACTATAATCAAGTATATAGACCTTAGTACTAATTATTTATTTTTATATCGCATTTGGTGAACAATAGCGTTGTTGGTTACAGGTTTTATATGGGCCAATCACTGGTTCACTGTATTTCTGACAGCAACAGTGAAAAGGGAGTCTGTGCAACTCAGTGCGGAACAAATACCGTAGGGTATTTTTATTTTCTCGCTAATACACATATTTTCATTCATTGCTTTTTACGTCCGTTTCTCCATGCTAGCATGGGTTGGACGGAGATGTCTTGAGGCAGAATTGTTACGGTCGGATGCTCTTCCTGTCACCAACACTGATCACTGAACAGCCGGGCATCTGTTTATTAGGAAACACAAACAAACGCTCACCGTTCGGTGTCAGCGACAAACTAGTGAGGTAAACAAACAGAGGTAAACAAACAGATACGAAGACCCAACACAAACACACAGCCATACATATACACACATATATACGACGGGCTTCTACAGTTTCTGTCTACCAAATCCACTCACAAGGCATTGGTCGGCCCGAAACCATGCGGTTGCGAAGCGAACTCCTTAACCACACAGCCATCTATATATATATTTATTTAAAAAAATTAAAAAACAACAAACATACAAGGTGTTGTTATTGTCACTGTTGCCAATGATGCCATCATCATAATCGTCATAAATAGCAACAAGCCAATGAGGGAGCTTCTATATGATCGCTCAACCTGCTAGAAATAGCAGCCAAATTTCCCCCAAATATCAACCTAGCATCTTAAACAAGGAAAGGACACATTAGATAATGTACTCCTACACACCCCTGAAAAGATGGGATGATCACTGCTGGAATACCTTTAATCATAGGTCGACTCATTCAGGGTTGACCTTGGGCTAAACAACATAAACTATGAAAAAAAATCATAAACAGCAGCTAAATATTTGTATTTTTATGCCAGCCTTTCCTCATGATGATGATGATGATGATGATGATGATGATGATGATGATGATGATGATGATGGGGTTGCTGTTATTTGCTTTTAATTTCAGTCTGCCATACTCATATTGGAAGGTCTCCAGAATTGAAAGTAGTGTCTCACAACTCATTAGGATAAGGCCACCACTGAAGATTTTGACTACTTGTAGTGATTCATGGGAAAATACACTCGAACAGTTTCCCCCCCGGCCTTCAATGAATGATTTGTGCTCAGCAGTAGAAGTCAAAGGAACACTAGTCAATTACATAGAGCTTCCATGACCTAGGAATAATGTACTGTAACTCTCCAACGTAATATTTAATGTTAAGTGGATTGTGACACTTAAAATATTTTCATTCAGGGCAAAATCCAGTGCTAGTGTTGAGCCAATGAGGAAACCTCAATGTCATCACTCGACCTACTAGAAATAGCAGCTAATTTTCCCTCAAATCACACCCTACTGTCTTGAAAAAGGGAACCACACACTGGATAATATTGTTCTAGATATCCCTAAAAAAGACAAAATGGTCCTAGCTGGAACACCTTTTATCATAGGTCTACTTGAACGAGATTGACCTGGGGCTAAACAACAACAGCAGTGCCAGTGATACAATACAAGTGGACACAAAAGCATATCAACTTAGCCAAATGTGACTGTTTAATGTGTGTTAAAAAAGTTATAGTAAATATTTCCTATAGTAATATATAGTAAATAGGGGTTAGTGGTGAATAAGGAAATAAGTTGTCCTGCAGCAAACAAAGGCTGCCCTTTGGAAAGCATAGCACCCAACAGCCACTCAGTTTAGGGTTACAGGTGAAACCATGGGAAGCAGCATGGTAGATGTGCAGTCTCGGTTAAAAGAGTCATCCTTTGACCAATAGTGACACTCACACGATGCTGGGCTGAGGAACCCCTCTAAGGTCAATGGCCAGCATCACCACGTTCCCAAAGTGTATTACTGCTAACATCTATAGATCCGGCAACCATAGACATTGTTTAGCTAATGAAAGATTTAAATGAACAGAAGTAGTTGGATGAAATAACCTGAGACTGATAGCATTTTACGTTCAAAAAGATTAATTATGATTGGACATGCTTTGGGAAGACCAAATATACCACTGATCATATTTTTGAATTCCAGAAACAAAAAGCTGCAGAACTTTATAGTGTTAGAGGAGCTTTGCAAAAGATGTACATTTCCCAAGACAATGAGGGTCTAGCCGGATGCAATATTAGAATTAAAGAAGCTGCTGACCTTACCATGGATAGGGACCAATGGTGAAAGCAGATTGGACAGTGTTGAGTGCATAGCATCTCTTACATTGTGGACTACCCCTTACAGAAATGAAAGAGGGTGTCAAAGGAGAAGACGAGAGAAGATATATTCACAGAAGCAAGTGACAACAAAGATAGACTACTAAAGAGATGAGGTATTGCCGTCCACTCTAAGGAACAAAATAACTTTTGTATAAAGAGTTGGTTCTGACAGTACAGCATCAAAACAAACATCAAAAAACTATCCTATCTATAACTTTAAACCCCAGCATGCCATAAATAGCTGAGAGAAATTATCCTCAAGGATGAAGTTAAATGATTTGGAGCTCAGAAGAAAATAAAGAATTTATGTCAAAATATACACATGCATACAAAACTAGTGGTTATATGAAATGGTCATTTGAAAAGGAGTATAATATTTATAACACATTTTGTCCATTTATCTAATTTAGAGCTTCCAAAACTTTAAAAAAAGTATTCAAGAAACATGAATATGTGACAAGAGAAATCTATATCTGAAGGCAGTAATACAATGAAACCACAACTTGTTAATACAATTTGCCCCCCCCCCCATATATGTTGTCTCCAATCACCAACCACTTTACAGGGTGTACTGGGTGCATTTTATCGTGGCACCAGCACTTGGCGTCCTCTCTAGTGCTGGTACCACATTAAAACACACCCAGTAAACCCCGTAAAGTGGTTGGTGATCGGAGACAACATAGGGTAGAGAGGACTCTTTAGTCGTGTTGTGGACATGACAACCTTACTAATGTCAGTACAACAATAAAATGCACCCAGTATGCTCTTCAAAAGGGGTTGCTGAGAGGAAGGGCATCTAGCCTTAGAAACCAAGCCAAATAAACGTAGAAGCAAGACATGGGCCGCTGACCCATCAAGGAGAGTGGTGACTCTAAATAGAAAATAACTCGGACCGAAATCACCCATCCAACCCATGCCAGCATGGAAAGCAGACGTAAATGATGATGATGATGATGATGATATATATATATATTAAATATACACACATATAATCATACTGTTTAGATAATAATAATTTGTAAAATTTATACCATGTAAACACCTTGAAGTCAGCAAGGCTTTAGCTCTTTCTTTGAGTTCTCCAGTCAGGGTAGTTCCCATGACAAAAACATCCATAGCTTCTTGTTTGTTGCTGTCAAGGAAGTTATTTTGGATTGTTCGAGTAGCAGACCGTGCGGCATCAGAATACTGTGAGAAGGAAGAAACAAATGAAGGAAGAAAAAAACAAAAAAAATTCATTATATTCTTCAAGTGCCAGAGAAGTACCTTTTCTTTTGTTTTATCTTACAATCAAATACATTTACTACAATACTACAGTAATTATTAGTAAGTTAGTAAGAAAAGTTTATGTACAAACCTTTGAAATCCTAATGACTTCAAATTTTATTGAAATGACTAGCAACAGCTTTTTCTAAAGATTTATTTAAAATAATAAAATAATAGAAGAGTTTGACAATTAAAATCACATCATTCATAAAGATTTGGCTGATTTTTTTCTTTCCTTTTTTTTAAAACTTCTTCTCAAGATGTAGAGGTCATTTCAATTGTCTCAAAGGAAGACGACTGAAATAATCTCTATACCTTAAAAAATATCACAAACAAAGAATAATATAAGCTTATATTTCAATAAGAAACCATCAAGTAAACTAAAAGATCTTACTTACTTGATACGTTGTTAAATATTTATCCAAAGATATTGAATAAAAGTAAAAATTGAAGAGAGAAGCATCAGTTATAAATTTCATAGATGAGGAAGTTTAGAGATTAAAAATGAATGTGACTGAAATTTGTTAGAGAAAAATATATATCTGTTAGAATGATGTCTTCATAAAAGCAAACTAGAATTATGGCTTTATTAATTTGTTCCATATAAAATGTTGGAATTTTTCAGGGTTTTTATTTACTTTTTCAATTATTTTTTCTCTCAATAGATTCTGCTAACAAGTAAGTGATTTGCAGATGACTGAATTATTAAAATGTCAGTCTATCACAGCAAAAATGTTGATAGTTCATGTCACCAGCCCTGTGACATATCCCTAGCAAAACCTACTAAAGTCTCGATAGTTCAGATGATATTTTTTTTCCCTCTTATGTCCGCTTTTCATGCTGGCATGGGTTGGACGGGTGATTTCGAACTGAGTCTGTTCTTATTTGGATTCACCACTCTAGTAGATGGGTTGGGGGGCCACGCCTTACTCGTACATTTCATTTGGCTTGGGTTCTACAGTTGGATGCCCTTCCTAACACCAACCACTTTACAGACTATTGGATGCATTTTATCGTGGCACCAACACTAGAGAGGTCTGTCATGTCCACGACACTACGAGAAAGTCTTATACGATGATGAAGTAGAGATCATCACTGTCGGTAGTAGGAGCTTGATGTAACTAACGAGTGTTCAGTTAACTTGTAGTGTTGAATTTAAATTCTTCCAAGAGGAGTAAAATTTAAAAAAAACCTGTGTTAGACTAGTTATTTAGGCTAGTTATTATAGAATTGCTTAATTCTATAGAAACAAGAATAAACACTAGTATCGTGCAGGCATGGTTGAGTGGTTAAGAATTTGCTTCACAACCACATGGTTCTTGGTTCGATCCCATTGCCCAGCACTTTGGGTAAGTCTCTTCTACTATAGTTTCAGGATGAGCAATGCCTTTTGAGTAACATTCGGTAGAGAGATATTGTGCAAAAGACCATCATATACTTATGTTTCTTATTACCCTTCTGTGCTGTGCTGTACATTGGGCCATTGCAGGTTTCAGTAGTATATCAGGTTTTTCTATGAGAAGGGGTTCCTAGCCCCTCACTCAAGCTTTCTCCATTTCTGAAGAAAGGAATGCTGCAAGTGGTTTCCCATGACTCTTCTCATGGTGCAATGTAGTCGATTCTGAGAGATGGGGAGAGAGAGAGAGAGAGAGAGAGAGAGAACCTCCAGTACTTGACTGGTACTTTATCAACACTCAATAAGGATAAAAGGCACAATTGACCTTAGAACAAATACCGTAAGACATTCTATCAGACACTCTAATAACTCTGCCAGTGTGTGTGTGTGTGTGTGTGTATGTGTGTATGTATGTATGTATGTATGTATGTATGTATGTATGTATGTATAGATGTATGTATAGATGTATGTATGTATTGGCAAAATACACACATCAGTGAGAAAACCGATAAACTGGTGCATTGAACAAAATATATTGTGGTATTTATTCGGCCCGAATTGCACTGTTGTCACTGTTGCCATTGGAAATGCAGTGAACCAGTGATTGGCCCATGATATATAAAAAAAAAATATAAAATAAATAAACCTCAAATAAAAGTTTCAGCAAGCTTCTACAATACATTTCATCTCTCAGAGGCAAGAGATCAACTAAAAAGTCTTTAATGAAATATTTTCCCCCAATAAAATCCCCATAGGTGCAGGCATGGCTGTGTGGTTAAGGAGTTCGCTTCGCAACCACATGGTTTCGGGTTCAGTCCCACTGCG
>JAOPJM010522405.1:0-10566 GCA_027124095.1 Muusoctopus leioderma
CCGGAAGGATGAAAGGCAAAGTTGACCTCGGCGGGATTTGAACTCAGAGTGCAGTGAGCCAGAACGAATACTGCAAGTCATTCTCTCCGACATGCTAACGACTCTGCCAATTCGCCACCTTTAATAATAATAATAATAATAATAATTCACACTCTAGTAGTAATCCTACTACACCACACATACATACATACACATACATACATACACACACATACACACACACACACATACATACACATACACACACACACATACACATACATACACACACATACATACACAGTACAACACTATATAACCATACTATATACACACATATAGACACCACATACATATGCATACACACACCCACACATAGCACACCTCTCTATATAACCCAAGGCGCCATGAGTCAACGAGGAAGCCTCTGTGTGGTCACTCAATTTGCTAGAAATAGCAACCAAATCTCCCTCAAATCACACCCTACTGTCTTAAATAATGATGTGTTATATAATATGGTCCTAGGTTCCTTGCATGTAGGATAAAGACAGGATGGTCAAAGCTGGAAAGCCTTTGATCATAGGTGTGCTTGGTCAGGGCTGACCTGGGGCTAAACAACAATGACAACCAGGGTGCTTCTATGTGGTTGCTTCATCTGTTAGAAATAGCAGCCAAATCACTCTAATATCACACCCTGCAGTCTGGAAAAAGGAAAGATATGTTGGATAATGATAATGTAGTCTAATATATAGGTGTACTAGCCTAGTAAAAAGATGGGATGGTCATGTTTGGAATGACTTTGATTATAGGTTTGCTCAATCAGGGTTGACCTGGGGCTAAATAACAACAACAACAACCACTGCAGCATACACATCACTCTGTCTCTGTCTCTCTCTCTCTCACATACACACACACACACACACGCATACGTGTATACATACACATAGTAATCACACACATACACACACACACACTGTCACACTCTTTCTTACACACACACATATGCACACACACACGCACACAGATATATATATATGCAATACACGGCTGTATCTAAACCATACTACATACATGTACACATCTACATAATACATATATATATATATATATATATATATATACAGCATATCCGACAGAATGAGTTCACATCGGTACCAGGTGAACAAGGATCAAATATCAGCCTGTCAGTCGACATTCAACACTAAAAGTGGAACGGCGAAAAATATATCCATAACGACTGCCAAACGTCTAATTAATCCCCACAGCAGCGAGGCACAGATACAAAAACAAACCGCCAACAGACCTGTAACAATTGAGAAAACTGAATGTAAACGTACATACCATAATCTCCTCAATTCATCCCAGACGCCTCGAATGGCGTTTCTGGCAGCACCCGGGAGTTTGCAGTTAGCAATCGTCCGGAATCTGCCTTCGTCAGCGGGGGTCCTACAGAGAATCCAACCATGGCCATCCTAAAAATATCTAGGATCTAATATATCCAGTCGCCATTCACGGAGATACAGCAGTAATTGCTGCATGCGTAAATAAGCATGCGTAAATCGATCATGTTAAATATTTTTGTCTACGTTAGCTGAGGCAGATAAACTTACTTCGGTCCGTCTTCATTTAAGAACTATATTAATGTAATACAGTCATAAAATCACTACAACCGCCATCATTACCATCATGATCGTAGTGTTCATCGTAGTCGTGGTCGTAGTCTTCATCGTCATGATCGTAGTGTTCATCGTAGTCGTGATCGTAGTCTTCATCGTCATCATAGTAGTCTTCATCGTCATCATCGTAGTCTTCATCGTCATGATCGTAGTCTTCATCGTCGTCATCGTATTCTTCATCGTCATCATCGTAGTCTTCATCGTCGTCATCGTAGTCTTCATCGTAGCCATGATCGTAGTCTTCATCGTAGTCGTCATCGTAGTCTTCACCGTCATTATCGTAGTCTTCATCGTAGCCATGATCGTAGTCTATATATATATGTCTGGTGAAAGTGAAATATTTTTGTGAGAAAACACCCCCAAGAACCTTTGTTTCCTACCGATAAATGTCATAATATATAAGCTGCGAAAAAATTCATTTTTATGCATTTTCTGCTCAATCATTACAGGACTTAGAACATTTTTTACACGATGTTACGAGTTAAGTAATCTACAGACGTTCGCTCTACACATCAACCACTTCCATCTCACCAGTTTATGGGGTCTGATAATATAATGATGAAAGTTTCTCCTTCTCCAACTAAATCATTTAAAAACTAATTTTTTATCGTTATTTTATCGACCAGTTGAAAGATGAGTGAAAAGTTTTCCCAGTGGTATTAGAACATAGAATGTAAAGGGAAATAATTATATATTTGCCGACTCACTGCAAAGAACTGTATTTAATTAATGTGGTTTCAACTTACATTGTAGAGCATACATCTTTTCACATGTTAAAGATAAAATAAAAACATCCGCAGTTGTTGTTATCTATGTCCAGCATCATCATGGTGATGCTGATGATGATGATCGATCGATCGAGTGATCATAAAATCGCCAATCTTCCAAATCGAACCAAGGAAACTATATTTCAATTGGTCTTTCCCATTGCTGATACTATCTGTCGGCCGCAACTTCTGGCAGAAGTGTCACCGTTTTTATCCGGTGACAGAAGGCGGGATTTGAACTCAAAACGCACAGACTCGGAACATATACCGATGCTTTAACAATTCCGTCAATCCACCACCTCTGGAATGGTACTTTATTTATCAACTCCGAAAGGTGAAAGGCAAAGTTCACATCAGCGGGATTTGAACTCAGAACGCAGGGAGCCGGGACATATAATACCGCAACTCATTCTATCAAACACTCTAACGACTCTGCCAGTTTGCCTCCTGCATGTTTGAGTAGAAATATCTCTGAACCATTTAACACCTTGAAAACTGCGACACGCTACTAGATTCCCGATAAATAGAGTATAATTATGGAGAACGACACATAAAAATATTTAAAAAAAAGACAAATAAATGGACATATAGAAACTGATTAAAGTTGAAATTCTACAGAAATGTCATTTCTTTCGAATAATGGTAATGGTTAATTTATTAAATTGAAATAGTGACAGTAAGGAATCGTGAATTGGAAAATTCTTCAAATGTACTGAACCTATTAATAAGTTATAGTGTTGTGTGCCGGCTGTTTAGAAAAGATAAGCTTATAGATTCTTTAATTGCTGAAGTTGTTCACCTGTTTAATTTGAAGAATGGGCAAGAATCGATGTAAGGCTGAATGAGAAATTCGATTACTGAAATTTTCTATAGCAACATTTGCAGTATTCCGTTCATTATCTCTTCAAGTCTTCCAGCTGCTTCGTACACATTTTTAACATAGAATTATTTTCCAGTTGTTTCATGCGAGTTGGAAGCGAGCTAAGTTGATATGATTGTTGTTAATTCTACAGGTAACTCATATCCTGTACATTTCAGTGTGATGTGAATAGAATCGGTGAAAAAGGGGCCACGATGTGAAGCGTTTCCATGATGGGCCCATATGAGGCATTGGACCTAGCATTTCAAGCTAACTAAACACTCATTAATTATACAGTATCCCCACTCGTAGTCGTACTAATTTATTATCAAGTGGACTGGGCCATTACGAGTTAATAGTCTTCACCAAGGACATATAATGTTGTTGATAGGATACAAACAATCGATTTCTTCTCCATTATCTTTAAACCATTTCTTCTGCCCAAACTAAACTTCATATCCCAACTTTACTGTGAAAGATGATCTGATATCTGCATTTATGTAGAACCTTTCTCGCTACCACTCAACCCTTTCAAGTGACCAACAAAGACTTCCAGTTAGTCTGGTAAAAAGTCTCATTTTCCCATTCATCTAAGTCTATCTGCCATCTCTACCACTCTCTGAATTTCGCTAATCATCAACTGTTCTTCGACTACTTCCAGTCCTGCATTGAGGGCATCTGTCTCACATTACCTCTCTCTGACGTCGTCATCCTCGGTGACTTCGATGCAATACATTTCTTCCTGGCACACGCTCTCCTCTCAAGCTGATATTGCTAGCGTTAAAGCTGAATCTTTTGTCATTCTCAACTAATTCACCAGTTAGTATCCTAACCAGCTCGTATATAAATGGCACACTGACTACTCAAACATTCTACCTCTGTCTCATATCCAAACTCAGCTTCTACCCAAACATCGCTGCAAATGCAATCGGATCGTCTGATGACTACATATTAATGGCAACACTCCACACATCCACATATCGCAAAAACCCTCTGGTACTTCAATTATGTCAACTGGTCGGAGTTCCGCCAGTTTTATGCCGACTATTCATGGCAGCTAATGGGCTTTACCAAACAACCCACCCGAGACAGCTAAGTGGGTAAACGAAACTATTCCCCTACACAATGTCTTTCCACTTCCTTCATGCGGCTAAATTTGAATCCAAATATATCCCTAGTTGTTCATCTGCAAATCTATTGCATAAATACGGGAAAATAATAGGGCCTACAAAACCTAAAATAGGGTCATCACCAACGGGGGGGGGATTTTACCAAGACAAATATTCGAAAAGAAAAATATGCCTTCTTGCATCGCACGACCTTAAACTCTCCTGACTCGCAAATTGCAGCTCGTCCTTTAGATCCCTTGTCAAAAGTGCCTCTATAAACTTTACCAAACCATACCAATTCTTCAGCTCCCACTGAGAAAGCTTCCACATTTGCCACATGCTTTGTTTCTTTCTCCACAATGTATCTCTAATATTATCGTTGTTGTCCACTCCATCTGTCTCACAACTACGCACACACAGTTACATCCGATTCTAGCTAAGTTTCCCGCCTATGGTTTGTATCCGTCTCTACACATATCAAGGAAACATTCTTGTACTTCACAATCCCTTTGTTATGAACAACAAACAACTAAAACCTTCAACGTCACTATAAATGTAAGGAGTCACAATCTCTGATGGCCTCTCATGGTGATTTCACATATGTAGCACTGCTAAAACTTCATCCTAAAGACTAGGTTTCCTCTTCAAGGCCAGCATAACTGAGCTGCATAACCCTTCCACCCAGGCCCACTCAATCCTCTTATTGAGTCTCAACCCCCATACACGTGCATTAAACCTTTTACCAATCCTTTTCTCACCAGAACCGCTACATTTTTGAATTCCATCTCAGGAATTCTCGTTCTACAAATATTCAAACTGAACATCAACCGCATCAATTAGTTTGGGAGAGCCTGCAAAGGTTATGAGTACTGCACCATCCTCCTCTGACTATCGCATAAAATCAAATCTACGAGCCTTGATCATCTCTAATAATGTTGCAATGAAAAGCGTCATACAGTAAGATTACCTGTCAGTTGTTTGTGTCCCCAGTTCAAGGGAAAGCATTTCAGTTTACTTACAGTGATAATGCCCTTGGCAAGGCATGAATGTCACAAATTTTCCTACCCATCCCCTAAAAACATTGTAAAAAAAAACAACAAAACAAATATTGTTGCATCGGACGGAATGTGAATACGTTTGGGACGATAAGACTCGGAGTTTAAATATTGCTGGGTTGGTCTTAGTATTTCCATCCTCTATAGTACCAGCGATATTACAAGGATTGATTCAGCAAGTATCAATGAGTAGAGATATAGGCTGACATAAGCCTTGATACTTTGTCGAAGGCAATTCAATATACTTATGCTACGAATGTTGACCGGAAAAATAATGAACGCCAGACAAATCATTATTAAATAGGATCTTGAGTCCAGTCAAAACGAGACAAATATTGCAGTTATTGTTATTGATATTGTCTATCCCGAAGGCAGCACTCAACACACCGACCTATGACCAGAAATATTCCAACTATGACCATATTATCTTTTTGTATATCTAGGACTACATTGTCCAATGCGTCCTTCCCTTTTTAAAACGGTAGACTGTGATTCGAGGGAGATTTAGCTGCTATTGCTATCAGGTTTAGTGACAACATAGAGGCTCTCTCGCTGGCTCGTCGACATTGCAGTATTTTACTTCCCTCTGTTTTGTTTTGCCTATCTGGAGAAGGCAACAGGAAGCAACACCAATGAAGCATCCATAGAATACAACGGCAGGGTTATAGCAAGTTTTGTCCGGAAACGGATATGTTTCTTAAGTATATTTTAGATGAGTGAAAGATATTTCTTACGTAAATCATATATAAATCGTTCTCGCAGATATATATCACAGGGGAAATTGTGAAGCTGAAGCGTGTTTACCTTTTTCGAATTTATTGTTAAGTAAAGGTAATTCTGTTTCGATTCTGGTTTGAATCACTCTCACATTGCTAATACCTTTTGGGCAGGCAAATACGTTACAACCGTCCCAGTCCTTTGCCCTTAAATCTGAAAAAATCATGTCTAAATGTGGCGAAA
This sequence comes from Muusoctopus leioderma, assembly GCA_027124095.1. Classification (NCBI taxonomy): domain Eukaryota; kingdom Metazoa; phylum Mollusca; class Cephalopoda; order Octopoda; family Octopodidae; genus Muusoctopus; species Muusoctopus leioderma. The sequence continues at coordinate 6,406 of JAOPJM010522405.1, forward strand.
AGCGTAAATTACGATGCAAACTTCAATACAAAGAAATCGTCAGAGCTGTATGCACTTCTTGTACAGAAAATTTCACAGCACTTTCGCCACGAATGATCCAGAGAAGTATAAGCTTTACAACTTCTCATTTCACTCTCCCCCAAACTGAAGAGTTTTCTTTGTGTCTACCCCCCCAAAAGTAATTATTTACTTCAATGGAGGATATAATATTGTTCTCATTCTAAAGTATTACTATTTGAAATTTGAAACCAGTATTAAAGAAACGAACTATTGGCAAGATATATTTATAATTTAAGATGTATTTCGTTCGAGTGAGCTCATTTATAATATCATTACAAAATAACATAATTAGTATTTAGCTACATTGGTAAACAAAAGATGTGAGTTAATTCAATTGAAGGAGAGACTTTGTGTCACCGCTATGTGGATATAATTGGTACCAAATATCCTTTTTTCTTCTTCTTTATAACCCACCACTAAGTGCTAAACGCTTGTATAATATATGATGCAAATATTTCACGAACAATATTGATTTCTTTTTAGGCGGAACAAAGCCAAATTTTGCTGCGAAAAAAGAATAGTCGATTAAATCAGCCTCAGTAATATTACTTGTTATATCGACCCTGACGAGATTTGAATTCAGCACGCAAAGGGACGAAACTAATTACTGTAAGACATTTAGTTAAATCACCGCCAAATTGGACAACTCCCCTCCCTACTTTACAGATAATATTCATTTCTTACTTGGAAACAATGTAGAAACAAAATGGTGTATTGGATAACATATTGGAATACTGGCACACGAATTGCAAGTTCAAATCCATTTCAGGCGTATGCATGCTTCTTTGTACAGGAATCTACTTGCTTCTGCTTTACCTATCTGTTGGGAAATAAGTACTAAACTCCAAGGAGAGTTATGTGTAATAGACTAGCTCCCAGTACAGGTGGAGATTTGTCTTTCACCCAATTAATGCAACAGAAAAAGAAATTAAACACTATAAACTTAACGATTGTCTTCGGATTAGCTTAGTAACAAGGCTGGAAACCCAAACTAAGGCACAGGCATGGCTGTATGGTTAAGAAGTTCGATTCAAAACAATATGGTTTCGGATTCGATCCTAGTGCGTGGCACCTTGGTCAAGTATCTTCTACCATAGCCTCTATCGACCAAAGTCTTGTAAGTGAAATATGATAGGTGGAAACTATGCAGAAGCCCGTCAGTGGAACCGTCCCTGTTCTTGTGTGGTAGACTTAACACGTCACCCGGTTTAACACCACCACCTATCCCCTGAGCGCCTTTAACGGAATCCACTGTGTTGCCAGAATTCAAGCCAGGTATCCGGTCTAAGGATACCTTTCTCTCTTCCTCCTACCAGTTTCAGGGGCCCTGAAAAGGGTAGTAGGCGCTGCCTTTCCTCTGCTGACTAATCCATTAAAAGGAGGGAGATGAGATTGTGAGATGTTCATATATCTTTTTTAAGAGTATTAATAGTGTTCGTGAAGAAATGTGTCATCAACGAGCAGTTGAAACCAGTTCGCGAACCCGCCTTGCCAAAAGCTTGCTACTGGCTCTACAACGCTACAACGGTCGATAACATTTTACAAAGACAAGGTGAGAAATGTTGATACGGTGACGTTCATGCGTTCCCAAGTGCATTAGTGACGTAAATAAAATGGGCAAGCCTCAACCGGTAATCGAAACTGCTCTCGCCAATATTATGTAAACCATATTTGAGATGAGGAAATGACGAAGGCTAAATTAGATGTGACGTTCATGATTTTCCCAAGCGCATTATTGGCATAAGTGAAGTGAACTTGAGTTAACTGAGAATCAAAATCTATATTTTATTCATAAGTATCAACAATGTAGATCTTTTATCTACATGATGAGATTCAGCAAACCTTTCTTTCTATATGCCATCTCTCTCAGAACTTCCCTTATTTCATAACGAGCAATAAATTCACAATGCCTTTCATCGCAACTCTTATCACAACTGCAATTATCATTACTATCATAAACGTCTCCACCAACACAGGAATTACCCACCACATTCATTATCAGTAGCTACATCACCATACCATCAAAGTCATTAATATCAGAATACATAATTACACATTAAAAAGTAATTAAGCAGTAAAAAGGAAGTTAATATCAAGATGACGTCAATGAGTGAGGCAGATTTCCTTTGTGAAGCAATAAAAGAATCGCAAGTTGTTCATAAGAAATGATTCTTTGAAAATCTTCATTTCCTGTGTATATAAAAAAGGCGAAGTCAAAACAATACAACTAGTTTTGTTTCAAGTACAACAAATATGGGTTATTCTATTATTTTTTAACTTCACCATTTCCTTATAACAAATAATACTCTGTGTAAGTTAGAACAATGTGTTATAGAGATTTTTTTTGTCTTTTGTCACAGATACGATATCGCTGGCAAAGGTGGTGGATTTGCAGGATCGGTTGAACGGCGGATAAAATGCCATGTCGTATTTAGTTACGATTCTTTACGCTCTGTGTTCAAATCCCGCCGAGGCGAACTTTGCCTTTCATCCTTCCGGGGTCGATAAACAAATATTACGGAGACGAAATTACTTATACAGTACATTTACCAGAACCAAAAGTAAGTAGCAGCAATGATGATATCTGATTAATTAAAAAAATAAATAAAGTGAGCCAAGGAAAATAATTCAAGAGGACCAATGGCATGAATTTAGATAAATACGTTAAGGGGTGATGTACTGAATGACGTACGAAAAAATTCTTAATTTAATGATATATCTAATTACTTGTTGTTGTTGTTGCTGTTATTGTTGCTGTTGTTGCTGAGCCCCATGTTAGCTTAATGAAGCAGACCTATGACGAAAGGTATTCCACCCGTGAACACCTCGTCCTTTTTTTTCTGGCATTTGTACACCGGATTACATTATCCAATGTGTCTTTTTAAGACGAAAGCGTGTGGTGTGAGAACAGATTTGGCTGCTATTTCTAGCAGGCAGAGTGAGCACGTAGAATCGCCATGGCTGGCTCGTTATCTGATTAAGTAAGTATATCGTCGCTGATGGTTTACAATTTGTGTGTTTGTATGTCCTTCCATGTGGAAAGAGGACTGTAATGAGATCTTTAATTGCAAATACTGACTTCTTTGTCTTTTCAAGGAAACGGATATATTCGATGTAATTGTCCAAAGTATAATACAGACATTTATGCTATCGATACCACGACAACCCAAGCCAAACGAGAAGGCCTCTACACAGTCACACGACCTGCTAAAAATAATTGCCAAATCGCCCTCAAACTACATCCTACCATGTTATATAGAATTGGTGAACAATCGGGTTGATGGTTACAGGTTTCCAAATGATCCAATTACTGGTTCAATGCAATTCGTGAGGAGAAAAGACAAAGCCCCGACAGGATTTAAATTCAGAATATACAGTGACATAACTAAATACCGTAAGACATTTTATCCGTCACTCTACTGATTCGGCCAATCAACCACTATTTCAAATGTAAATATCGATTCCCACCATAGGCACACGGCCACGTGTTTGGGAGAGAGTATAGTCGATTAAAATGAACTCAGTACTTGGTTAGCACTTTATTTTATCAACCCCCGGAAGGACGAAAAGCAAAATTGACATCGGTGGGATTTGAACTCACAACGGAAAAGGCCGTAAGTAAATATCACAATATATTTTGCCCGATACTCTAACGATTCTGCCACCCACTTTTCATGGATTTGATATAGCTGATACGGGTGATAAAGTTATCTGAGTAGATAGGGTGGTGAACTTCTCTTCGGCCGCCCTCTCTACAGTTGATATCATGTCACCAGCAGGGCCCTCTATCAATGGTCAAGATATAACCCTCGTTGACCCAGTCCGAGCATATGTAAAGAATACATATGGTGGGTACAAGCATAGCTGTGTGGTTAAGAAGTTCGCTTCGCAGCCATGTGGTTCAGGGAACGATCCCACTGTGTGCGGGGCCTTGGGAAAATGTCTTCTAACACAGCATCGTGTTGACTAATAATGCCTTGTGAGGGAAATTTGGTAAACGGGCACTGTGCGGTAGCCCGTCGTGTATATATATATATATATATATATCCGTAATTGTTGCTGTGACGCTGTGTATTACTTCAAAAGTGCTCTATGTGCTGT
>JAOPJM010522423.1:0-10566 GCA_027124095.1 Muusoctopus leioderma
ATATATATATATATATATATATATATATATATACACACATATATAGTGGAAGCCACTATTTATAATCACACATGTAGTAGGATGGCAGTTGTATTGGTGATGGTAGTGGGGAAATTGTATGTTAGTGCTGGGAGTCGAGATACTGGAGTGTTAAGTTGGTCGGTTTTGCTGGCGGTTTTGGTGTATATGTCTATAACGGATAATGTTGTCAAACGGTTATTGCTTTAAAATTTAGTGAGTCTCAAGCTTTTCATTCAAAAGGAATTTAAGATTATTCGCTTATTACAATGAAAGCTCCGGATATTGTTAAAATTTCAAATTTCCTATTCTGTGACATTCGAGGTTCTCTGAAAATATGAAATGTCTCTGATAGAAATAACATATATCTTCTTGCATCGTTGGTTTAGAGAGTTCTGTGTCTACGACATTTTGTGTTTATAGGAATGGCTGTAATTCCATTGATCCTTCGTTTACGGATATATTGAGAGAATTAGAATGCGAGAGAGAGAGACAGAGAGAGAGAAGTGATGGAATTAGTTCTATTTGTGAACATAAATGAATGTACGAGACGGTTTTATTTTTCTTAAATGTTTTTTTCCCTTTATATTTAATCACTCTTAGTGATTATATACCTCACTTCGATGAACTAAAATTGTACCGCCTAGGGCTATGTGTGTCTATCTACTATATAGCTCCTGACATCTATTTAGGCGTGCTAACTCGTTATATTACGCCAGTAGAGATGTCTGAAGATTTTGTCTCCGGCGATAATATATACAATGATATATAGGTACAGCTAATATGAAGAGACTCTTGGAAATTAAATGAAGCCAACATATTGAAATAAATATGTATAAAATACACTGTATGACCGGTGACATTGTGTTTCTTGCAGTCAGATGCATATATAAGTCTACTGTCACATGATGTCTTCGTCAGTGGCACTGCAAACGGAATCGTAGGTTTGTCTTGTATATATGCACCATAGTACAGAAAGTGGTGATGTATAGAAACAGCTGAAATATTAAGAGCACAAATACGTACAATTTGCTATGCCAAAAATTGCAAAAGTGTTTTCGGTATAACTACGAGATATTTTCGGTATAACAAAGAACCCCGTACATCATGGGGCAAGAAATGTACTTTATGTATGCCAGAGAAATTCCATATTCTGACATTATTTAAGAGCAAATCCAAAATGTTATCTTTTTACCAACACAGCTTAAGATTCCTATTGACATATTTTCAGATTGAGACAAGGGAACTTATCCTGCCATAGATCATTCGGCTACCTTCCCCCTTTATACATACTTATTTCTAATCATCATATTTCGTCTGTTACTGTACATCAACAGTTTTTGTGCTACGGTGTATATAAACAGCAATACACAGGGTCCTTTTTGCAGTTCCATTGAAGAATACATCACGTGACCATAGACTTCTAACTATATCTGACTGCCATAAATACTTGTGAGGGAGATAAAGTATATTGTACATATAGATATTTCAATATATATCTTGATTTTCTTTTCAAGTGTTGTCTCTTTGTATTAGCTGTACTGTATATTACTATATATTATTACTCTAAATCTTATTGAGTCCTCTTGCTAATCGGTTTGCATAAAAATAGCATTCTACTTCGAATCTATAACACACGCACTCAATGATTCCATAAATATTGATATTTTACCAACAATCCTGTATGGAACGGTACCACTAACATTTGAAAAGTAACAAGAACATAGAGAATTAAGTTTATTGTTGAGTTAGTTTTATTGTTTTTGTTTATGATTATCTTTCATAGTAACTGGTATTTATAAAGAAGAATACGATTTGATTACTTTACGAAGAGAGCTATTCATAAATTAAACAAACAAAAACTAATCTGAAAAACGTTACAGGTTCTACAAAAACCTGACGTAAATAATATTACCAGACATATTTTGTTTTTCACAAACTATATTACTGAGAAATATTTTGCAAACAACTTGATTATTGCAGGTTTTTGCGTGCGGTAACAATAACAAAAGCAAAAAAAGAAATAGAACAAAATTACTCAAGCAAAATATAACAAATATAAAAACAAGATATCATTTAATTTCATGCGTACATATTCGTTGGTTCGTTGATATTCAAGTAGCAGTCACTGGAAATATATTGCGCATGACATGTATACTTCTGAAACTGCATCGGAAGATGGGTAAATGTTGCATTGATGTGTAACACATTTGTTTTTATTATGGCCGTCACTGTGATGAAACGTATCATTCCATCCATAAATGTTGTTGCGTGTTAGTTGTTGTTGTTGCTTTTTTCATTACTTTAACAATATGCGTTTTGAATATATTGCAGACTCGTGCGGAAGCAAAGAACAAAAGCTAAAATGTTATCAAATTAGGCGAAAAATTAATTAATCATATATAAATGTCTGTCAAAGAATTGATACATTGTAGAGTAAGGTTAACGTTCATGTGAAGTGAAATGATACATACTGTTATATACTGTTATATACTGCAATTTTTTAAAAAATCACTCAGAAGATAAATCAGCTGTAATCATATACGTATTCTGTATATCACGCGTAATTATTGTTGACGGGACAAAATTCAGGCTAACGCTATATATATATATATATATATATATATATATATATATATCAATTGGTACAAAACAGAACGAAACGAATAAATCAATTTTTTTTATTTTTTTTTCATGGGACAAAACGGGACGAATACAGACATTAACATAGCCATCATCAGCTACCAACTCCTCGCTAACCAGTTTCGTCGTGTATGATAGAACTGTATGAGCGAGAAGCCACGACAACAACATTAAAAAAAATGTTGCTTGGCAAAAAACGAAGTTAACAAAAACAAACATAACAGATAAAAACGGAAAACGAAAAAAGGTTATATAAGGTGATAATATTAAAGTACAAGCTAACTGACAGCCAGGATAAATGTTGAGATAAGGAGTAAACAACATAAAGGGTGGAGTGGGGGGGGGACAGAACAAAACAAAAGATAAAGTGATGATGATGGTGGTGATGACCCCCCACCCCCACACCCACACACCCACACACAACAAAGCAAGACAGATGTGACATAGAAACACAATCCAACTCTCCCAAAAAGACAATGCTGTATAAACCTTATTAACACGGAGATGCACCTGGTGGTGCAGGGGGCTCCCATGGAACTGTTAGAAACATGATGATGATGATGATAATAATAATTCTTTCTAATAATGATTTCTTACATTGATTGATACAAGGCCAGAAATTTTAGGGGAGGAGTAAGTCGATTAAATCGACTCCAGTACTTGACTGGTACTTTATTTTATCGAACCTCGGAAGGATGAAAGGCAAAGTTGACTTCGGCGGGATTTGAACTCAGAGCGCAGAGAGCCAGAACGAATACTGCAAGTCATTATGTCTGACGCGCTAACAACTCTACCAATTCGCCAATAATAATAACTGTTTCTAATATAGGTATAAGGCTAGGGAGTTTGAGGAAGGGGAATAGTCGATTACATCGACCCCAGAACTTGACTGGTACTTTATTTATCGACCCCGAAATGATGAAAGGCAAAATTGACCTTGGCGGGATTTGAACTCTGAATGTTGAGCCGGGACAAATAGCTCCAGATATTTCGTCCGACGCTTTAACGATTCTGCCAAACGATGTACAATACGTTTCACCAAGAGGGTGATATTGATAGACTGCATATGAAACGCTGTGATGGGAGTGGAGGAGGTTTGATTAGCGTAGAAGATTGTGTTGCAATGGTAGAACACTGTACAAATACGTGTCAGTAAGTAAAGAAAAAATGCTGAGAGCTGTGAAAAAAAAAATAAAGAACAATAAACACTGTAAAACAGAAGGAAGATATCATAGAAAACAAGAAAGAAAAACTGAATGAGAAAGATATGCATGGAATTTCTTCAAGAACACTGCATTTAGAAGCACTCAACGCCACTACTTGACTGGTATTTTATTTTATCGACCCCGGAAGGATGAAAGGCAAAGTTGACCTCGGTGGGATTTGAACTCAGAGCACAGAGAGCTGGAACGAATACTGCAAAGCATTCTGTCCGACACGCTAACGACTCCGTCAATAAATAATAATAACAATACTTTTGTTTTAATGTTTTTAACATTTCTTATTTCATATTATTATTTATTTAATTTTCGATATTTTTTTATTTTTTTTATGATTTAAATTTTTGTTTAAATACAGCACCTAATGACACGGAAACAGGCATCCCTACTTCACTGCTCCGGAATTATCCATTCATATCGATAACAGCAGGAAATATCAAAAACAAATGACGAAATGTTGAAATATACTTGTGAAGGTAGCGCATTGTCTTATTCTTGAAATGTTATTGATTTTTACCTAATATAAGTTATATATTGTAAATTTCCACATTTGTTGCCGATTAGCCAGAACGCTTAAACACACTCAAATCATCACCACACAGATTCAGTCCCCGATAAAAAAACAAAATTGCAAACCTATGAAAACAGTATCTTTCCGCCTACAGTTAAAAGGGAAATACTTACATTGAATTTCATTCATAAAATCTACAAAATATATAGTTTGAAAAATTATGCGACGCCAGAAACAAGGCCGTACTCGATGACAATTCTGAAAATCTAAATAAACAACCGGGCCATGCTCATCTGCTACATGCATATTTTAAAGCAAGTCTCTATCTCAAAAATGAGAGTAACCGAATACATACGTAATATCTGGTGAGAGAATATGCCTGATCTAACTGTAACTTTGTATCTCAACAACGAGACTACCATAACATACACGTTTAATGTCTCTGCTCTAAATTAACTATAAGAAAATTGCCCTGACCTAAACGAAAACAAACCTGATCTACAACTAACTTTGGATCCCAACAGACTAGCTAATTTAAGAAGATACATTCTTACGACCAAACACATACCAGGCATAGAAATAGACACTTAAAAGAAATAATACATAATTAATATATCTAAAGAAAAAAACCTAAAGCAACAAAAATGCAAACTATTAGAATAAAAGCATTAAAGTTATAAACATTGAGAACGTAAATCACGAAAATAGACATAGGATTGCAAAATAATAACAAAGCACAACAAAACGAAACCCAGCATTCCTACAGATTATTGACCAACACAAACCGAACCAGAACTACACAAACGAAAATATGAATAAAAGTGAATATTAGAAAGATTTAAGAATAACACCTTCTAAACATGGGAACGTTGAATATGACAGTAATCTAAAGGTGTAAATAGTTAAAGAATTTAAATCGATCGATCTTGCTATGGAACAATGAAAGATCTTCTCTTAGAAGATTAACACTTAGTGATTAATGGCAACGATAATAAAAGAAAGCAACATGGCAATCGTAAACTCAATGAAAACAAATGCGAACATCAATATCACCAGATTAAACTAAATAATATATGCAGCAGACAAAGTAGTTACAAATATAGTGAGTACTCTCTCAAAACTATTCATATTGATATCATCTAAATATAAAACACAGCGTGGAAAACAAGCATACAAAGAAAGAGATAGATAATAAAATAAAAGCTCTCTTATTCCTGAATAAAAATCAATATTGGTAAGGCAGAATTTAAAAAAAATAAAAGAGAAACATTAATACAGAAATACAACATAACAAAACACCGAAATCAAAGAATGCCAAAAAACAATAGTTCCTATTCATAACGACGGCTTCTTTGCGAATTATGCAAATAAACCGTTCTTACGAAAAACAAAAACGATTCTTTGAACAAAAACAAAATATACGATTTGACGCCAACCCAAAAAGATTTTACCAATAACAAGGTAACACCAAAATAGAAATCAATGGAGCAACGACAGCAAGTAGAATAAGTAGAATAATTTAACAGGCGTACGGAAAGTTTTGGCAAAAACTTTTAATGATCACAGAGGTAGCCAGAGCAACTCTTGAATAGATTCCTGAGGAGAAAACCATTTTAATTCCCAACATTAAAGACAGAGCAAGCCCCAGAATCTACACATCCATAACCTTCATGCCTACAGCTCACACAAACTCAGCTGCAATAATGTCTCAGCTGATAAGTGATTAACTGGTGGAAAACAATTCACTTCTAGAACTGAACAGATGCTGCAAAGGCTCATATTGTAAATATGAATTACTGATGAGAAAAACCATAACTGAACACTGTAGTGGAAGAAGGATCTGACTGTGGTATCCATTATAGTCTGTAGACAGTGTTGCATATCCTTGGATTCTGGTGACATTAGCCATAAGTAAAGTAGCTCCTTTAATAAGCAAGTATATCAAACATTATGAATAAATGGAAAACAATTCTGCAGATGTTAACAAAAGAGAGAGAATTATGAAATTGTATCCCATCCCTATGACAAGAGGAATCTTGCAAGGGCACACCCGCTATCTGTACCTTTCCTGCCCGGCTTTAACACATATAACCAATATGCTAAACCAAAATGGACTAGGACACACATAATATGGGAGGACAATCAGCTACGTTTTATATATTATTAAACACAAGTTGTATACAACAGATTATAATCATCTGGAAAATAGTTACATATAGGTATACGGATTCAGTAGAGGATTGACATGGAATCTTACATTAAATATGCACCCAGGAATTTTGGGAAAGAAAACAAATTTAATAAAAAAAAACTAATATGTTAAACGAAGATACAGAGATAAGAGAATTATACCAAACAGAGACATACAAATACTTAGGAATTAATGCAGTAAGCAGAGGACAGCATCAAATACAAATCAAAGAACAGGTTAGGAAGGAATATTATAGACGAATTAGATTACTACTTCAGAGCTCATTGTAAAAAATAAGGAAATATGCATTAATAATATAGCTTGTCAAGTAATCAGTTATGCTTATAATATTCTTAATTGGACGTAAGTGAATTAGGAAACTAGACGGGAAAACAAGAAAACTAATGACAGAATTTTGTATACACCACCCAAAAGCCGAGGCAGAAAGATTATATTTATGATGAATACAGATATTCTTCAACTAGAAACTATAAAATGTAGGGCTACACAAATATCTGGTTAAAGAATAAAGAGAAAATTATTCAAATATCTACAATTATTCAAATATCTACAAAGCAAAAACCTAACTTCGGTCTTCAAGAAAACAAATATAAACACTGCCTGAGGAGAATGGTGGAACTACAGCAGACTAATACAAATCTGAAAAGTAAACTGAAAATTGGATTACAAAATTTCACGTTGTCAAGAAAACTCCCCTACTTAGCTAATACCCGACACAATTGAGCAAAGCGAAGTGGATAAAGAAGAAACTCAGTGGATAAAGAAGAAACTCAGTGGTTACTGAGAAGCGCAGGTCTCAAAACTGTGACCGAAGGATGTTTTATTAAGGCACAAGGCCAAAGGCTTCCCACCAGAAACTTTCAAACATCTGTAATAAAAGAGACTACAAAAAGTGACATCAGAATATATGTAGAACTTAATCAATCTGTCATCTGCGTTGTCCTCACCATTTGGCCCGTAGCGAATTCAACTCTGTTACAAGCATTCGTCCCAGGTCTCCGGACTGCGAATAACTTCTTCTATTTCTCTCACCATTCTCGGAGGCCCTGAAAAGTGTCATTGGAGATGTCCTTCCTATCTGATCAAGCTATTTAAAAAATCACTTTGTTTCTGGTTGCTCAATCTTAGCCAAAAGGAAATAATATGCAGCGATGATAGATGTGGAATATGTATATGCTAGAAATGATGCCAACTTTATGAAATATTAAAAGAAAAGAGAAGGAACGAATATACACTAGAAAAGATCTCATAGAATAACAAAGTCATCTGACTTTGAGACTTTCCAATTCATACAGATAGAGGGATTATGGTAAATCAGCCAGATATTAAGTGTAAAAGACAATCAACAAAATAAAACCTTTGTAATCACTATATCACTTCCAATGGAAGAAAATATATATCTAAAAGAGTGAAACTATCCAATACAAAGTAGACAACGAGCCATGGGTCAATATCGTTGCCGATGCATCTGACTGCCGTACTTGTATTTCTCTGCCCACCAAAGTGGGGTAAAATTGTATGGGCTTGCGTGTGCCTCAATATCTATGTTCTGGGACTATTTTCTCGGTCCGAAAATCCACGCAGACGGTCTCGTAGACCCTGGCACGCCCAATGGATAAGAACCCCCCCCCACACACACACACACACGACTGATAGGGCCTCTTTTAGCTGCTCCTTTGAGGGCTTTTAAAAGTCCCCTCCATTTTTTAGGAGACAGCGATAAACAATTTTTTATTTTCTCGCTCCTGTATGTAATCGTCGGGTAGAGATATACAGTCCTTTGTAACGTGTCTCACCCACGTTGGATTTTTCTCTTTGAAAAGACACATATTCAGAAGTTATGTAGTGCTCACAGCGCAGCGCTGGCGAATTTGGAGTTGGCACGGGAAATAGCGGGAATGTTTTGATTTGGCGACGGGTGTATGTGTCAGTGATATTGTTGTTGTTATTGACAAATACAGCTCCAGGTATTCAAGCCAACGTTTTTGGCTGTTCAAATATTTTCGTTTTGCTCATGTTCAAGATTAAAGTTTTTTTGTACAATGAAATCTATATTATTTTTGTGTTTGCTTTCTGTTTGTGAACTTTGTTGTTTGTTCATTGTCAATTATTTGTTGTCGTATCTGTGAGAAGTCACCATCTTAATTTCAATGTACACAGAGACAGAAAAACAGAATTATGTACAAAATAGAACCAACATCATGTCTAACGCTGGCAAGGGTTAGACTCCACGTGTTGAAATGAACATCCTAGTTATAAATAATCCGAAGAAAAGAATTATAGTCACTTTGGCTAGTAAAAAACATCACCAAACTATCTGACCGAGCGGAGACACGTCCACACACTGCAACATAGAACAACAGCAATAATAATAATTGTTTCTAAAATAGGCACAAGGCCAGACATTTTGGGAGAAGAGTAAGTCAATTAAGTCGACCTCGGTAGTTGATTGGTACTTTATGTTATCGAATTCTTAGGGATAAAAGTTAAAGATGACATTGGGGGGATTTGAACTCAGAACGTAAAGAGCCAGAACAAATACTGCAAAGTGTTTTGTCTGACACTCTAACGATTCTCCCTACACGCATTCATCAAAACTGAACATGCGCCGAATCCAGTGTGTGACAATGACAATCTACGATATTCTGAGGCATATATGTTCAGACTGGCAACTAGAACAAAGGGAACCGCCCCAGATATCGTAATGAAAGACACACACACACACACACACACACACACACACACATCCTATGCACTCTGATAGATTGATCCCTTCCGATAGAAGCGTCGCTTTGAATAGAGCTAAAATATATAAAAGTACAAGGACCTGGCAATGAAATGAAGCGCGATGTGGGCATGAAAGTAAAAGTGTTTCACTTGGTTGTGCAATGAAAGCACGCAATAGAAATATTAATTACACTCATAAAACGCTAATAGTAACAATAATAATAATTATTATGTTAACACCATTCTTCTTCTTATTATTTCGAGAAATAACATGTATGCATCTTCAATAGGGTTTGGTAAAACAGAAACACATACGCATTCCCACTTGGTTTAGTTTTCTACAACAATAAACCTTTTTTAAGAAAGAATAAAATAGTAGATGGAACGACAAAAGGAAGAATATAAATATATGAAGAGTCATGTTATAAGACATAAAGTAAACCCATATACCTCAGTGATGAATACTCGTGTAGATCTCAACGTACGCGTTTTCCAGTTGTTTCATCAACAGAATTCTATTTATTGTGTTATAGTGTAAGAGACCGAGTACTTTTATTTGTACAGGCAGAATCAACGTGACACTATGTGCGACACGGCAGGCTATCCGAATTACAGCGCAATATAATGTAAGTGGTTGGATATTCCACAGATAATTGTACCCTTCATGTAGTTCTCAGGCAGAGTCAGCGTGACACTCTTTCTGACAAGGCTGGCCCTTTGAATCCCAATTACAGTCTATCTGGTACAAGTGGATGAGTATTCTACACACACCTGTACATTTAATATACACCTAAGGCCGAATCATCGTGATACTGAGTGTGACAAGGCTGAACCTTTGAATAGGAGGTACAGTCCATCCAGGCTTTCACACAGTTTCATAGTGCTCAATTTCCTTCAAATATATTTGGTTAACTCGATGATATATAGATAAATACGTGATCTCTCCACATTTCGTAATCTCATTGTGTAATAAATTGTACACATATATAAAGGAAAGCTAAAAATAGAATAGAATTTAGATAGTGCAAGAATCATGCAGCAGGTAGATACTAAATATATTTTTCATAAATCCTATATAGTTAGTATATCTCAAGTATCACAATCGTATTTAAAAAAAAAAAAGTATATTGATGAAAAGAGATAACCAAAAATCAGTTTTGTAAAATCTCCATATCTCGAAAGAAAGTATGAAAATATATGACTATGATAATATATAGCCTACGAAAAAGACAACT
>JAOPJM010522433.1:0-10566 GCA_027124095.1 Muusoctopus leioderma
ACAGATATGTAGAAGTTGGTTATTTTTAACTTACTTAATTTCTAAACAGTCATTAAATTTAGTAATCTTATTTAGTTTATAATCAAATTATTTGTTATTCAAACATAAACTACAAGTAAATTACCATGCAGATCAAAAACCAATAACAATAAAATAATAACACCTTTAATCTGTGATATTTTATGACTTAGCTACTTCAAATGCATCATGTAAAATTGGTGTTTTCTTCTTCTTCAAAAATGTGTTAGTGTTTCCTCTGGATATTTTTTTATTATTAATAAAATTTCTGTTTGGTAAGGATATTTCTTCATCAACATTTCATTGAGGATCTAATTCTTGTACTTTCACATATATTCACCATCATCAACATTTTAGCGCCTGCTTTTTCCATGCTGGTATGGGTTAGATAGGTCTGCTGTACAGCATATTACCAACTGTTTGAGTCTTTCCCAATTTCTTCTGTGAGGCTCAGCATCCTGAGATCTGGTTTAACCACTTCTTCCTATGTTTCCTTTGGCCTTTCTCTTCCATAGTTGCTCTACATCAACAGCGCATGGCACTTTTTCACCTAGCGCTCATTGACCATTTGCATCACATGCTTATACCAACACAACTTCACCTGATGCTTTTAATGCTCAGCTACTCTATCAGCTCACTTGTACTTCCCTTTCATGCAAGTTAACATTACACATCCAATGAATCATGCTTGCCTCATTTCTATCCAGTTCCTACAGATCTTCCACATTCAATGCTCATGTCTCACTACTATGCAGCCTCATATACTGTCTGCCTTTTTCACAAGAAACCTTTTGTTACCAACAGTGGTCACAACTCCTTGAATTTCCATTCCTTTCTTACTCTAACCATCTAATAAGCTGTCTGAACAGTCTTCATTTCCTACTGCTGTTGTTGTGGTTGCCCCAATTGAAGCCATCTGCCACTTTCTTGGGGTTGTCCCATAGGTCCAATATATTTAGATTAGTAGGATTAGCTGTGCAGTAGAAAAGATGTGGGACATCATGTGGAGGGCCATTGCATCTGGACACATGTTGACAATTTCTGAATCTTTTCGACTGCGATAGTAATTTAATATGGACCACAAACTGGAATGCAATTGTTTCAAATGTACACCTTGTTTTCTGTGGTAGGCATTCTTCTTCCTTCTTGATCATGAGGTAGTCTTGTGGTGGGTAGCCATCTTGCAGTTTCTGAGGCTGGTAACCATGAATTGCATCTTCAACTGCCAAATAGTGAAGTTTTTTCATTGCCATCTGTTGGTTTCCCATTGTTGACCAATTTCTGAATTTCATGAGTTTTTTGTTGAATTTTGTGAATAGAGTTGGCTTCATTTCTTTGTTTGTAAGTCTAGATTTGAAGATAATTGGTGATATGGGTGACTTCTGTTCTGGAATTGAAGAAGTGAACTAGGTTTTGTGAAACCAGAAGGTATGAGTGTGGTTGTACTTCCAGCATTTTTGTCTCATAGTGTAGATGGTCTTAAGCTGCTATTTTGTGGCAACCTGTGGCCACTAGAAGAGCTGCATTTTGTACAACTTTCATTTTCGTGTATGATATGTCTGATGCCAGTAGGCTCCACACTGGGCTTGCCTCATTGAGAATTGGCTGACTAATTGCTTTGTAGGTTGCTATAATTGGGAATTTGTCCTGTCTCTAAGTACTGCCAGTTCATGACTTTAGAATGTTGTTTATTTGTTGAGTATGACCTGTTATTCTTCTACAATGTGGTGAGAAAGTGAACATTGTGTCGTATGTGACTCCTAGTATCGTAGGTTGTTGCTCCAGAGATAGTGTATGACCAGAACTTAGACTTGAGGATGATAATCAAACGGGGCAGTTTGGGGGGTGAACAAAGTCACGGTCGATTTAGGTGCCTGCAAAAATGCCAATCAGGTTTGGCAGGTATTTCTCAGTCTATTGGTGACAAAGTCTGGGCCAGGGTTTGAACCAAAAACTGTAAATCATATGCATAGCTGATGAATTTCAGCTGCTCATTGTCAGTAGTTGGCGCTTTGAATTTCCTGCTGTGAACTAACCCTGTACTCTATCACACCTACCTGCCAGAGATGCCGCTGTGCCCTTCTGTACTCATTCTTTACACTGAGTACACAGTATCAAGTTTCTACCTACTCCTTTCATACATATTGAACAAGGCTGCTTTCCAGATGGCACTGAGATATCATGCCGTCTCTTAACATTTTGGTTTTGCCATGCTGGACTCTTGACTATGTTACCAGTTTTAGAACTTATTCTGTTGATCCATGACAGATTCTGGTATGACCTGATTCTACACCATCTCTATCTATTTCAAACTTCTTGCACTGTTTATAAATGCATTATAGGTACATTTAAACTTGTGGTATATATTTTATAAAATAACATTTATGTTTATCTCATTGTAATGTTCATCACACCCTTTTTCAATATATATTTTTTATTTTTTTATTTTATATCATGCATTTTGTGAACAAGATCATCACTGGTTATAGGTTTCCATTGAGCTATTCACTGGTTCACTGCTTTTCTGATGGCGAGAGTGACAAAGGGATGTCGGTGCTCAGCTGGAATAAATACCGGTTTATCAGCAATTTTCTAGCTGATGTGTATATCTTTCACCCACACACATACATATATATATATACATATCACTATGGTTGGTGACAGGAAGGGCATCGCCCGTAAAATGCTGCCTCAAGAAATTTCTGTCCAACTGATGCTAGCATGGAAACACGGACGTAAAAACGATGATAATGATTATATATATATATATATATATATATATATCATCATTATCATCGTTATATATATATATATATATGTATGTATATATATATATATACATATGTATATCCCTCCGATGGTTGTTCCTCATCGTGGTGGAGGGCTTGCATGGTCCAATGACTCTGAGAGCGATGCCATCAGGAGTCTAGTATTCCTGGTAGGGCCACTCATGGCGATAAGTTCGAAGAAAAGAACCCAGACTGAACACGATCAACCCCCTTCAAGACCCCCATGGCAGAGCAAGCGGGTGTAGACAACAACAATGGTTGATCTCAATAACGTTTGAACTGGTGGAGGGCAACACCAGATGGACTGGCTAAGAAGGCGCCACTCGAGACTACAACTGAGTCAGTAGCAGTCTGTTGCAATTTCATCATCTGATACTGCCTGTCTCATTTCACATGTGCCATCATCCACTTCTGCTGCTATTTGTACCACTATCCACCACCCACCTCTGCTGCTATTTGTACCACTATCCACCACCCACCTCTGCTGCTATTTGTACCACTATCCACCACCCACCTCTGCTTGCTGCCAATGCAATCTTCTATCCAACACCCAATATGTAGTTTCCACTATCCTCTCCACATCCCCCTCTCACCACCATATAACCACTACTTTTCCCCCTCATACTCTCTGCCCCCTCCTGTAATCTCTGTTTTCTCATCACACCTATACTCTTACTCCTTTCTTCCCTCACACACTCTCATACATCACTCATCTTCTACTCACATCCTCAGCCCTCTCCCCCTATCATCCAATCTCAGCTTCCCCCATTTTCACCCATGATTATGCTCTCTCCCTCTCATGCATAACGTTGGATCTGTCCATATTCAATCCCTCTTACCATCATCCATTCTTTATTGTTAGCCATCACTCTCCCTCCTCCATCACTTATTATTGACACCCATCACTCTCACACTCTTACCATTGGCCATGTTTATTGCTGTCCATCACTCTGTCTCACATTACTCCCTTCTCTATCACTCATTGTTGACATCTATCGCTCTCTCTCTCTCTCTCTCTTCACTATCTCCCTTCCCCCAGCACTCTCCCATCTCTCTCTCACTTCCAGTACTCCCTCTTCTATCACCCTGTCTCCTTACTATCACTCTATCTTCCCTATCATGCTGCTCATGTTGTTCCTATTGAATTTCCTTATCAACAATCATCATGTAGCTTTCTATCACGCTCTCTCTCTCTTTTCCTTTACTTTCCCCTCTATCGCCCTCTCACTCCTATTACCCTGGTTCTCTTCCACAACTTAGCCCCTCTATCACCCTCTTGCTTTGGTCCTCTTTGATTGCTCTCTCTCTTCTACCTGCCGGGCACAAGACAATCTTCTGGTGCTGGTGAACAAATGAATGGAGACAATGTAGGGTAGAGAGAACTCTTTAATCTTACTGCGAAGAAGCCAACTCCTGTGGTGCTGGTGCCATGTTAAAATGCACCCAGTACACTCTATAAAGGGGTTTGGTGAATGAATGGAGACAACATAGGGCAGAGAGGACCCTTTACTCTTGCCAAGGACATGACAACTTCTCTAGTGCTGGTGTCATGATAAAATGCACCCAGTACACACTCTAAAGTGGTTAGCGATAGGAAGGGCATTCAACCATAGAAACCATGCCAAAAATGGACCATATGGGTGCGATGTGGTCCCTGACCTGTCTAGAAGGACAGTAACTTTGAATAAGAACTAAGATCAGTCCGTGACGACCCATCTAACCCATGCCAGCATTGAAAGGCGGATATAAAAATGATGATGATTTATTGCCTTCTATTTCTTCTTTTGTTATTTCTGAATGAGTATCAATATCAGGTGGATCATCCAAGATTTCTGATATTGCTTCTGAGCTGTGTGGGAATTTAGTGTTAAGATATTATTCGAAATGATCTCTCCAAAATTAGAGTATCTCAGCTGTGTTTGTATGTATGTTACCTTCATTGTTTTTGACTGCACTGTATGTTACCTTCATTGTTTTTGACTGCACTGTATATATTTCTGCTCTTTCCCTCCATTTCACGCACTCACTTGAAAAGGTTGTGACTATTATTTTTCTTCAAGTCAGCTTCTAGTAGTTCTAATTTGTCTTGTTGGGTTTTGTTCCTTTGTATTTTGACTGCTTTGTTCAGTTCTTTGTATCATTTGGTTGTAGGATGTAGGGGACAGGTGGCTTTAGTACATACATGTGTGTGTGTGTTTGTTTGTTTGTGTGTGTGTGTGTGTGTGAACAAACATTATATTCCTGTACACATAATGCTTGCTCTATATGTTTTCACAAATAAAGTGCTCATTCATCTGACAGTTGAGTGTTTAACATTAACTCTTTTGATACCAACCCTCCTGAAACCGCCCATGGTTCTATAATAAAAACCATTTGTTTTAAAGTGTTCATATTTAAATTTAAACCTTACAATTATAATTTTATGTAAGAAGATTTTGATAAGTTATGTTCTAAGCATAACTTAGTAATGAGAAAGTTAGTTGTTTTACTAAATCCCTCCAAATTCTTGATTATTTTCAAAATTTATTGAAATCCATAGGCAGTGCATTTCATTAGAAATATGGTAACGAAAGGGTTAAACATTAAAAATGACACCAAGCTGTAAAACATTTGCTGCAACAATTCATGTAAATGTTCTGATTGTCCTGAGTTAACATATTTTAGTACAGTAAAATGGAAAAGAAAGAAAATAAGAACACTCAAATGGCCACAGATGAGTTTGAATGCAACTGTTAATAACTAAACATAGATAATTTTTGTTATTGTTTAGTCCTGGGTACTGAAAAAAGTCACCCAAGGATGGATGGGCAAAATCTCTCTGACTGACTTTGCTGATAATATTGCTACACTATCAGAGAGGACCAAAGAGCTGCAGTCTCTTGACAATAGTAGTACAACAGCAGCAAACATTGGCCTACCCCAACATTCACACTAAGGAAACCAAGAACATAAGGATTGCCCCACCCCTTCCAACCATCAAGTGTCAACATCAACCAGAAAAAAGTGGTGAAAGATTTTACTTACCTAGGGAGCTTCTTCAGCGACAGAGACATGACTAAAAAAAACTTAACTACTGGGTGCAAAAGGCTTCTGATGCATTCAGCTAATTATCAAAGATATCTGAATAAATTCTAGTTAACTGCAGTCCTCTCACTCTAGGCTTTCAATGGTGAACTCAACCTTTTATACAAACTTCTCTTGTGTATCTATCTTCTACCAGAAATTACACTTTTAACATAACATTCTATATTCACATTCAGTCTATTTTTTTGATTACTGGTGCCTTCTTCTTCTTACTCTTGGTTGTAAACAATAATGTTTGGTAAGGGGAAAATGTTCATTAATCCTATTTTTGAAACATTTCATACACAGGATTGATTGTGAGTGGTAAACATAAATGCCGCCCAGTTTAACACCACCACTTGGTCCTTGGGTACCTTTAGCGGTGTTCACTCTGTTGCAAGTATTTGGACCAAACTCCAGCTTTCATTTATCCTACAGATCTTCAAGCTGGGTATTGGCTACATCAATCTTACAAAAAAAAAAAGCATTATTTGTTAAGTTTTAATTAATTAAATGAACTTCAGCTTCTGTTTCCCATTTTTTTTTTTTTTTTTCCCTAGTATTCTAAAAATTTGCTTTATATTTCTGTGAAATTTTAGGTGAAGTATTTTGATCGAAGAAGAGACTATTTGAAATTTAAAGCCAAACTTGAACAAGAAGAATTAGATCCTGTTGAGAATGTTAAATTATGATATATGTAAAATATATCTCCACCAGCCATTGATGAATAAATGACAATTTCACATTCAAGTGGAATTCTGTATATATTTCTTGAAATAAAACTAAAGATTGAAAATGTTTTGTATTTTGTATGCTGTTGTTGTTGCTGTATTTTTTTCTTAATGGTATGGTCTGGAGAAAGGTGCTGTGCCCATACCTTACTGACACTCCGGGACAGGTGATGTTGATGTGGTTGATGTTCTTGAACAACTGCAGGAATAACATGGGCAGGGATGGAATTCCAATGGGAAGGCATTCTGGAGAGGAAGGATTGGGCGTGGAGGTTAGTGCAAGGCCTAGAGGTGCAGACACAATATACGTGACGAGAGACAGGTGAATTGGGTGGCCCTGGATGGAAGTGGAACAAGACCAACCAGCTCTGAAGAGCAGAGGCCATTCTAGTAGTGGTAGAAAGGCAGAGTAAGGAGACAACACGTCTGAGGGCCAGAGATTGGAGTGTGTTGGTGAGCGATTCCATACCAATCAGTCAAGTGACCTTTTTCTGGATGAGGTCTAGGATGTTCCTGTGTGCAGCAACAGCTCTGCTTCAAATGTAGAAGTATTCTATTGTGAGTCTCATTTGAACTTTGTAGAGAGTTAGTAACTATTGAAAGCTAAGGTATTTTGCAGCTCTAAAGAGGAACGGCAGTCTTTGCTCTGTTGTGGTGGTGAGGCCTAGCATTTGTTGCAACTTTGAAGGTTTTTAGTTGCATGTTGCCCTTGACTAGGGGTGGTGGGGTACATGAGTGATTCCTTAATATGTGCAATGATTGTCCTTGTATTGTTGAAAGAGAAGTTTGATATGAAACTATTGGAAAATGGGTCTCTGTTTATTGAGTCAGTGCAGGTTTGGCATGAGGTGTACAGGTTGCATGTGGATATCGCTCATGTGTAGAAGGTTAGCGGGTAATGAAGGTTGGTATCATCTGCATAGCAGTGTGTGTCGTTGGATATGACGGCAAGTAGGTTGCTGATTACAGGAGGATGAGTGTGAGTACATACTGAACCTTGAGGCACTCCAGAGTTTATAGTGTGGGTCAGAGAGAGAGTTCCTTCAGCACATACTAAGATGGTGTGATCTGACAAGTAGCTTCTGAGACAAGAGTTAGATGGAGCCTATATGCAGGCAGTTTAGCTTGGAGATTTGCATGTCTGATATGGTCAATTGCTTTTCTGCTGTCAAGTACAACAAAATTGTTTTCACCAAATTTCTTAAGAGTGAAGGCCCATGAGGAAGTGACATAGGTGAGCAGATCTACAGTAGATCTGGCTTTATGAAAGCCGTATTGGTGGTCATTGAGAAGGGAGAGGGATTCAAGGTGGTTGTTAACGACTGTCTCCACTTTTCAGATATTGGAAGTGAGAGCAATAGGTTGATAGTTGGTGGAGTCAAAGGGGTTGCTCTTAGGAATGAGATACACTGTAGCATGTTTCCAAAGATGGGATACATCCGCATAGAGTGAGAGAGAGAGGGGAGGATTGGAGTGTTTGTTGAGGACGGGCTAGCTCTAGGGTAATGGAAGGGACAGTGTCGGAGCTGGTGGCCTTGTTGGTTTGAAGTGACTGGATGTACTTTTGCATTTGGCGTGTATATGGTAGGGAGACTATTAGAAGAGCTTTACCTAGTGTGTGAAGTGCAGAGTTGGATACAATGCAGGGTGCAAATGTGGAAGCGTTCTCCCCAATAGTACTTCTTACTGAGCCATCATGATTGAGAGGTAGAGGATAGGAGGATACCACAAAGCTGGCAAGGGATCAGAAAGACCAGCTGCAGTTTGGGAGCCAGGAGTGCCTATGAGCTGTGCAATATACAAGAGCATATTTTGCATTTTGGACGATTGTTTTGCAGTGGTGGGTAAAAGCTGTCCAGTTTGTAGGGGTGGGTGATTTTTTTCCAAGCCTTGTAGGCCATTGTCGTATTATGTAGTGTAGTCTAATACTATAGTGTAATGTAGTGTAGTCTAATACTATAGTGTAATGTAGTGTAGTCTAATACTATAGTGTAATGTAGTTGAGTCTGATATATAACAGTATTATGTAGTGTAGTTTAATCAGCTTTAACCATTCCCTACAAATTTGTGGCAACATGCCAAAATTAAACATCACTAATACTACTACTTGTTCTCTGTTCAAATCTTGCCAAGTTCAACTTTACTTTTCTTCTTTCTGGGGTCGATAAAATAATTACCAGTGAATTACTGGGTCGATTAAATCAAGTATATTCCCCCGCCTCCAAATTTCTGGTCTTGTGCCTACGTTAGAAATCATTGTTATAAGAATATAGACATGTTACTTTACACAGCTGCACAATATTAGTAATTGACTAATATTGTTTTTTCTTCACCACATATTTATTTTTAGTTAGCTTTTTAATGTTCCCCATTTTCAATATGTTAACACTAACTTACTTAGAAGTTCTATGATATCCAAAATTTATCTTTTTCACTGCTGATTTAATGTGTCTAGACTATTTGGTTTTTTATTCTAAAGATTTGTATCTAATATTTGGGCATGCACTAAGCATGTATTAATGTTTTCTGTGCATCTGTTGTAATATCTATATTCTACATACATTGTTAGTATGAGGTTTGGTATGTTTTGGTGCAATCCCTTTTTGACACGCGATGTTTAGGCCCCGAGACCTTTTGGCACCAAGAATGTTTCATTTTTATTCTAAAACTAACATCCACTACTCACTACTAAACATCGTTTAGGTTGTTACTTGGGCTTCGTGAAGTATTGATGAAGCGAGGTAAAGAAAAATTTATGCATGCATACTATGAACGTTCATTAGTTGGGTATGAACCGCCACAGAAACTAAAATATTATAGAGATGCAGATAAAAGAATACATGAAATTGTTCATAGTTTCGAAAATATGGATGCTGTCGAGTACCTGAAGAACTGAATAAAACATTTAGTAATTTAGTATAGTAATTTAGTATAGTAATTTAGTATAGTAATACTAAACATTTAGTAATTTAGTATAGTAATTTTTTCTTTTATTTAAAATATTTCGTAGTGTATTTATTTGTTATATAAAGGGAGATAACTCCATATTTTAACTTGCCCTTTTCAAGTCATATTAATGCTTTTTCTCTTTCTTCCTGAATGTATATGCATTTTTCTTTGTGTAACATTTTAATGTTTCTCCTTCACTCTCCCTCCTCTCGGTGCCAAATCGTCCGTCACCAATCCTCCCATTCTGGTTAGTATGTTGTTAGGCATTTAACTTCACCTACATTGCTAATGCTCTTCAGAGAGGCAGGAACTTCCCAATCCATCTCATTTTTGGCTCCCACCATCATTTTAGTGTACCCTGTTTTATGAAATGAAGGGTCTGAATTATCAGATTTGAGGGTAGTGTTTTGTGAGTTAAGTCTAGCTTTTATTCTTTCTATAATTGAGGTTTCAATCACACAACAAAAGTTTTATAGTTAATTAGGCCAAAAGTACATATACACTACAGCTAAAAATACATATTCAAAAACCAATATTAAGTTGTACTCACCAAAGATTTAATTAAACAAAAATATATTATAAGGGAACTTAATTCAGATTTTGGGAACCCTAAATGCAACAAGTTACCCTTTTAGTGAGTCATATTTTTTCTCTTCAAAACATTGAATGAGAAATTAAAGAAGCCAACTCTGTATTTCATGAAGATCAGAAATGTTGATTCAAATATATTGATGATAATTTTTTAAGGAACCCTTGATGACCAATGCTTCTCATTAGCTTTTGAATATCTATTTTTGACCTATATCCCTATACAACTTTTGTTGTATGATCACAACCGTAACCAAATATTTTATAGGTAATAATGATAAAATATTTTCATTCTATGAACTGGTGTGGTGTTTGTGAGTTAACTATAGTTTCACTTCTTGTATATTAGTGTGTAGCAGTTGTCTCCCTTGGCCGCAGTAATCGGAGGCAGAAGAGTCGTCTCCCCTGTGGGTGGAGCTCTCCACACA
>JAOPJM010522442.1:0-10565 GCA_027124095.1 Muusoctopus leioderma
TGATCGACTTCAAGGCGGTGCCCCAGCATGGCCGCAGTCCAATGACTGAAACAAGTAAAAGAGTAAAATAGTAATATCACGAGCATCAGCACAGTTTCCATCTACCAAATTCCACTCACAAGAATGCTATGGTAGGAGACACTTGCTCAAGGTGCCATGCAGTGGAATCAAACCCAGAACCTCACAAGCAGGTTTCTTAACCACACAGCCATTCCTGTGATGGGATGGTCCTGGTCCTTACTGAAATGCTTTGATCATAGATCTGCTTGATCAGAGTTGACCTAGGCCAACAACAAAGCAGTCACCACCACCTCTACCCCCCACCACCACACTAGCACTACTATCATTATCACTACCACTTCACTTTCATCATCTTCATTATTATTTACCACCACCAAAATCACTACAACAACAACAACTACCACCACAAACACAATCATCACTGCCATCTTCAACACCACCATTTTCATCACTAGCAGCACCACAACATTCTCAGGTTTCACCTTATAGCTGACCCCAGATTTAAAAATAAAAGAAAGAAGTCTTCTCCCCACCACCTCCCTTTCTAGAACCACTGAGAGCCATGTGCTTTGCTAGACTCCCTCTCCTCTTCCACTGTTCTTGGAATAATTAAACTTCTCCTGACCAGCACTGAAGAGTAAAGGGTTGTTGTTGTTGTTGTTGTTGTTAACTTCATGTCAGACCTGATTAAACAAACCTATGATTAGATATATTCTAGTCATGTCCATCCCATCTTTTATTCAGACATAGTGTATCTAGGACTACATTGTACAATATATCCTTCCATTTTTAAAGACAGAATGGTGTTGTTGTCGTCTTTTATAATTCCATTCACATCTAGGATGCTTTATAGGAATATAAATCAACCTAGTACTTGACTGATACTTTATTTTATCGACCCTGGAAGGAGGAAATGCAAAGTTAACCTCGACTGGATTTGAACTCAGAATGTAACTAAGTACCACTAGGCATTTTGTCCAACTCTCTAATGTGGAGATCAGCGACTTCTTTTTGTAATGGCCCACTTTTGACCTTTTTACATTTATCCATGACTCATGTTTGATATTTTTTACATTTGCTCATGGCCCACATGTATATTATATCATATCTTACATACAAAACTTTGCCCTTAAGGCCTATAGATTTCAAATATTTACTCCTGCATAAAGTGTTTATATTTATTTATTTATTTATTTATTTATACACAGCCAGTTTAATAGCAGTTAATAGATTTCAGAAGAAGAAAAAAACAAGCATTAATGTGAAGATTGTGGTCTGTCATTGACCTCAGTAAATTTTTGAATGTAAGTTGTTGTAGCAGCAATCATCTGCCCCTTCAAATTAATGTCCAAAAGATGACTTCTTTGAGAAGAGTTCATGTTTTTCATACATGAAAATGAATTTAATTAAATTTGATCATTTTTTTAGAAAAGGTCTGAGGCCCACAGTGAACACCTCAATGTCCCACCTGTTGCCAACCCCTGCTCTAATCGTTCATGTGATTTGAAGGAAATCAGGATGCTGTTTCTAGTTGGTCGGGTGGCCATATAGAAGTACCCTTGTTGGCTCTGTGTTAAGTAGTAAAGTAAATATAACTGTATGTGTTCCATAGTAATGTTTCCTCAGAGAAATATGGGTAGCCAGTATTTAGCTACATATAATTCCATAACCTGTAGCAAGTGAGAAAATAATCGACCTCCTGGAAAGTGCCACAGCTATTGCAGGTAACATTCCCAACAGCTAGTTGAACTAAGGCAATGTAAAAGAAAATACCCTCCTCACACCTCATGGAGAAACACAGCAACAGATTTGAACTCATGACCTCCCTCCCTAGCAACTATCAGGCTAACCACCATATACATGTTTACTCTTCTTTTTTTTCATATAGTGTGTATGTATGCAGGGAAGGTCTGTCTGTAAGTTTACAACTGAATGACTGTAGGCAGGGTCTGACTATGAATGGAGAGACTATGTGACTGTAGGAAGGGTTAGATTATAGGGGGAGTGATTGTTTGGACTGTGTGACTGTAGGCAGAGTTTGACTAGAAGTTGTTAATGTTTAGTTCCAAGTCAGCCCTGATCAAGTAGACTTATGATGAAAGGTATTCCAGCCATGACCATCCCATCCCATCTTTTTTTTCATACACAGTGTATCTAGGGCTACATTTTCTAATGTTTCCTTCTTTCTTCAAGACAGTAGGGTGTGATTTCAGGTCGATTTGGTTTCTGTTTCTAGCAGATCAAGCAACAACATAGAGTCTTCCTCACTGGATCTTCTGGCTGTAAGTGGAGCAGTAAAGTAGGCTCTAGCATACTTGATGTAGTAAGACAAGAAATTTTAATTAATTAAAATGACAGCCTTAGTGATGGGAACAATCATTATCTAAATATCTAATTCTGGTTTTTAAAAAGCAGGGTAGACAACTCTGAAACTTTAATTAATTAAAATTAATTAAATATGGAATGCAATGGGGAATGAGCTTGATCTTTTGTAGAATGGTTACAAATCTGGACATTGTTTGTTCTGTCTTATTGGGCATAGTCTAACTGTAACTGCTAGATCTTAGAGTGATCAGAGAGATATAGGTTTTCCATGAATGAACACTGAGTGGCATGTAATTGTGTGACTTCGAGGTGGGTCTGAATATAAATGGAGTAATTGTGTGATTTAAAAGAAGGATTAGGGAAATATATCCATGGACATGCGTGATTCTTGATGTTTTCCCCTAGCCCTTCTTGAAATCAGAGCCTAAGTTATCCAATACAGTAATACATCCATTTGTGGTCTTACTGTCACAGTTATGTACAACACCATTTATTTCCACTATTTATTATCACTATTATTGTCCTTGTAATCTCTCCTCATCCATCACTACTGTAGCAAAATATAAAAATCATTATTATTATTATTATTTTTATTTTTATTGTTATTATTATGTCGAACAGCTGTTGTCACATTTAAAACAGATCTGGCTATCAGCCAAGTCCAAGATAAGGATCGCCCTGTTGCCTTTGTTTGGCCAGGATGGGCAGGCAGTTGTCTTCTGTCTGTTGGCTATGGTGAAAAAGATTGTATGGTGGATAATATTGAAAGGACTGACTGCCCACACTTTCTTCTTTGACCAAGACCGCATCAAACTACTCCAAGTTTCACTTGGTGAAGAAGGTGCAGGGTGGAGAGGGAGGTGTTGCCCTCCAGGGAATTTTGTGAAAGGTGGGTGAGAGTGGTGAGTATGGCTCACATGAATGGCCTGTAGGCCAGAGAATACAGTTGGGAAAGAACCCTTGCCCAAATTGGTCAGGTTAATCCCGGATCTGTGGGATTCCTTGATTGGTCCAAGGTGAATTCCCCCCTTATCATCTCATTTTACTTCTTTTGTATACTGTTGTTTTTCATGGTTGTTTTTTCCATAAATGATTCTCCATAAACCCCCACCATTTTTGTAACAGATCCCCATAATGTCCCCTCGGCTATAGCCCTTGTGGCAAATAAAGAAATTGTTATTATCATTATCTTTTTCTTCTTTTAACACAGCTTCAAGTCTTGACCGGATACATACTAGGTACTCTTCATCAAGTCACATGACCTCAGACAGAGAATATCTTTTGCAGAATATTGGTAGTTGCATGTAGTGCCAATTTTTGTAAGATTACAATATTAGGTGTTATATTTCGTTGATGTGTGTTGTGAACTTGTTAGGAATGGAGCCTAGGGTTCCAATTACTATTGGTACAACTTTAGTTCGTGTGTTCTACATTCTTTAGGTTTCCAAACAAAGCTTTGAATACTTATCAATTTTCTCATGCCCATTGCTAGTTATATTGTGGTTGTCTGGGATGGCTACATCTATAATGTAACATTTCCATATCTCTTTCTCAACCACAACAATGTCTGGTCGATGGTGTTCTATCACTCTATATGTTTGGATTTTAAAATCCCACAAGATTTTTGTAAATTTATTTTCTAACACGCAGTCAGATATATGTCGGTACCATTTCTGGTCTACCTTGAAACCATACTTTTTTGCTAAGCACCAGTGCAGATGTAAACACACTTTATCATGACACCTTTTATAGTCTCTCTGTGCAAGCATTTTACAGGAACTTATAATGTGGATCACTTCCTCACTACATAGGCTACATTTATCCCATTCTGTATTGTTGCATATATACTTTTCCATGGAGTTTGTGTTAAGGGCTTGGTTCTGGGCCGCAATTATTAGACTTTAATTTTCCCATTTCAGGTCTTCTTTTCTCAACCAATCCCATGACTGTTCTGTATTTTGGGTCTTTGTATTTCTTTCAAACTGGCCATATAGGGCACACTTTCACATTTACTTTGCTTTTCTGCCATGACACATTCCCTGTACATGTTCTTCTTCTCAATGCTCTCTTCAACCAGGTTACTGCTTTCCACAATATACTGCTAGAGCAGTTCATTGCTACTTGCCAAATACCGATCTAATGATCTACATTGTTGTTGTTATTACAGTGAATTTGTTGCAAGGTGGGTGAAAGTAGCGAAGATGGCCCGTGTGAATGGGCCTACTCTAAGCGTACGCCTGTAAGGTTGGAGGTGGGAGATGGAAGAGGGGCACCTGATTTTGGTGCTCTTGGCGTGTCGGGTGATCCAGGATCTGTGGGTTCCTTGGTTGCCCCTGGGTGGTCCCCGCCCCCTATTGGGGATTTCTGTTGTTATTATTTTATTGTTAATTGTTAAATTTGATTATATCTTTACTCGATCCCTTTGTAAACCCCCACTGTCCTTGTCTTTTATATCGTCCTTAATGTTTTCAGGCCCTTGTGGCCAATAAAAGAAATCATTATTTTTATTATTGGCTAATTGGCAGAGTCGTTACGCGCGTCGGACACAATGCCTTGCGGAATTCGTTCTGGTTCACTGCACTCTGAGTTCAAATACCGCCGAGGTCAACTTGGCCGTTCAACCTTCCGGGGGTCGATAACATAAAGTACCAGTCAAGTACTGAGTTATTGGCCTTGTGCCTGCTGACGGCTCCACCTCGGCTATGCCTGTGGAGTTTATCCCGAATAGAGAAGTGTTGCCTATTCGGGATAAACTCTACAGACATGGCCATGATGGGGCCGCCAGCAACCGTACTTGTCCGAGGTGCGCGCAGGTTGACGAAACCGTCTGGCACGCGTTCCTTTAATTTCCCGTGCATTTCTGATTTGTGGGTTTATATCGAACAGCTGTTGTCGCCGAGTGTATCGTGAAAATCGAACCACCACCTTCCTTTAGCAAGGAAGAGCGGTTAGCATTCTTCTGCCTGGTGCCTTGGCAAAAGAAGTTGTATGGCGGACGCAGTTGAAAGGTTCAATCAAACCTTTCAGCCGACAGAGCTTTTCCTCTCAGGACAATCCCTCATCAACTTCTTCAAGTACCACTTGAAGAGGAGGGTGAGGGTAGAGGGAGGTGCTCTCTTCCAGTGAATTTTATGAAAGGTGGGTGAGAATGGCGAAACTGGCATGGCTAAATGGACCCACATTGACTATTGCAGCTGTAGACTGACGGCAAGAACTGGGAGAAGGCACCTGCCTTCGGAGTGTCAGGGTAATCCAGGATTGTATGCGGGGTACCCCAAATCACTCTATGTGGTTTCTCCCCCATTTCGGGGATACTTTCTCTTTTTCTTATCATTGTACTGTTTTTGTATTGTTAGACCTCATTATTATTACCTATTCATGAATGTGTCCCTATCGTAATTATTAATTCCACCCTTCCACTCGATGTAAATCCCCCACAGTTTCTTTGTTGTTTTCTATGTATTTCGCCTTTGTACTATCCCAAACTACTTGGGCCCTTGTGGCCAATAAAAGGAAGAACTACTACTACTACTACTACTACTACTACTACTACTACTACTACTACTACTACTACTACTACTACTACTACTACTACGAACATTTTCAAACTCAAATTTACAATTAATGCTATTAACACTCATGAACGCGACGAACATGGGTGGCGGATTAAGGACAGACATCTTATTCGTATACAGTGCATTGATTACTGATTGATGGCGAGCATTAAGATAGACGTAAACTTCCGGTAAGGCGAGTATACAATCTGGTTTCAGTTACCAGTTAAGCAACCTTGAAGTTTTCGGCATACATGGAATATTGGCTTTCTTGTGACTTGACACAAATGTCATCAAGTGTTTTAGAAAAAGGACAAACTATAAGGTATAAGACATTCATGTTTCTCCTAAAGGAAGTAGCATAATAATAGAGATGAAATGGTTTGGAGCAGGAGACAAGACGGCTTAGAAGACCCAATTGATCGGAATTCCATGTCTTACTATATTGATGCATGAACGAGTCAGCAACAGTGTATCTATGTGGTCGCTAGACCTGCTAGAAATAGTAGCCATCTGTTCCTCAAATCATGCGCTACTCTCTTAAATAAGAAAAGGAAACAGATGATGTAGTCCTACATACTGCTAAAAAGACGGGAAGCTCACAGCTGGAATGCTTTTGATCATAGTTCTGTATGATCAGGAGTGGCTTGGGGTTGAACAGCAACAAGGGCAACAATATAGTACAGGAAATATAGACTGCTGGGATCCGCCAAGACTAAGGGTGTCTAGAGTTACGAATAGTTTCAACATTCCTTCAGCCCTTAAATCCTGGTGGTGTCGTAGGAGCGCCGTCATGACGTACAGTGTGCATTCGGCATTTAAACCTGGTGCAGCCCATCCCTTGCCAGGTCTGACAATATCCGATTTCTGAGAGAGAGACAGAGAGAGAGAGAGAGAGATCGACCCAGTACCTGACTGGTACTTTATTTTATCGACCCCACAGGGATGAAGGCGAAGTTGACCGTGGCAGAATTTGAACTCAGAGTGCAGAGAGCCGGAACGAATACCGCAAGGTATTCCGTCCGATGCCCTAACGACTCTGCCAATTCGCCGCCTTATTTTTCAATATTACCAGGTATTAGAGTACACTATCTGTTTGTATGCTGTGTAATATAATAAGCTAAAACTTGATTTTGTGTTTTCAAGGATTCCAATTTATTCATGCTTCAAATGAGTGATAGTGGTTTCCTCAGTAGATCAACTTCAATATTCAATATTCAATATTCAATATCTCTCTATTTCCATATTGGCTTGGTGATGTTTCCGTGATATTACCCTTTTCATCTGAAATCGGTTGTAGGTAAATAATCAGGATTTCTCTTGCAAATATTCTTGTTGCTAGTGTTAAATCTGTTTCAACTTCTGCTGCCGTTGCTAGTTTTGCGATTACTGCTAGTGCAGTTTCTGAGGATGTTATTGTTGCTGTTGTTGTTAACATCATAATGATTATATGAGTCTCATATTACGTTTTCTTTTATGTAATGCAGTTTAGAGTATGTTGTTGTTGTTTTGTTGTTGTTTAAGCCCAGGTCAACCCTGAGCATACCTATGATCAAAAGCGTTCCACCTGTGATCATCCCGTCTTTTTATTGTCCGATGTGTCCTTTTTTTAAAGACTGTAGGGTGTACAGCACTGTATACTATGGTTTCATACTTCAGTTGATGTTAATTTATACTTTATGACTGCAAATTATCCTAGTATTCCCCTACTTCTATATCATCTGTCAGGTTTGGTTCTGTAGCTAAGAATTTAGTCTTTCTGTCTGGCACCGCATTCTTCATGTTGCTACAGCTGGGTGTTTTCAAATGCTAATGTTAATGTTTTTGTCGCTGTTGTTTAGTCCAGATCAGATCATCTTTGATCGAAAATGCCTATGGATCAAAGGCGTTCGAGCCATCACTATTCTGGTTTTTTTTAGGCATAGTGTACCTAGGACTATGTGTCCTTCCTTTTTTAAGACAGTAAGATATGATTTGAGGGAGATGTTGTAATCATTTTTAGAATGACGAGCAACCACGTAGACGTTCTCAGTTTGGCTCATTTTAATAATTGTTATTTACCACCAGACCAGCCCAGATCAAGCAGACCTATGACCGAAGAGGTTCCAGTCGTGACCAACATCCCATGTTTTATTCCGATAATATTGTATTTAGGAAAACATTATCTAATCAGTAGGTTTAGATTTGAGGGAGATGTGGCTGCTATTTCTACCGGCTCGATCGACCACATGAGAGGCTCCCTCGTTGGCTCGTTTTCTTTGTTATTAATGTTACTGCTGTGTGCAATGTTAACATTGCAGCTGTTTCAGCTGTTGATATGTTGTTGTCGTTGGTAAGATTACACCTTCTACAGCTGATGCTGTTATTGACTGGCACTAGGATTGCTGCAGTTGATGTTGTTGCGGATATTGAAGTATTGAAGTTGTTGCGGATAGTGCGACTGATTTTCTTTTGATTATTTTATGGGTGAATCAGAGGAAGAAGACCAAAGCATGTAACCTTTTTATATGGAGTCTCAAAGACTGCTGGGGAGAAAAAGAGAGAGAAATTATGAATCATGTGTTATCTTCAGTGTGGAGACCTGATCTGATTGCATGCGACATAGTGGACTTCACTAAAGGTGCTCAAGAGCCAGGTGCTCAAGAGCCAGGTGTTGGTGTTTAAACGGGTGGCGGATAAAGTCGTTTTTTTAAAATATTTTTCGTAATAGCTTAGTCACAGGAGGAAGGGCAACGCCATGGCCCTTTTCTGGGCCTCTGGGACTGGTGGGAGGAAATTCTTCTTAAACCGGAGACGGGGCACGAGGTTTTGTAACAGAGTGGACTCCTTTAAAGACTTTCAAGGGACAGGAAGTGGTGTTAGGACGGGTGGTGAATAAAGTCTATCATCCAAGAGCAGGTACAGTCCACCTGGCGGACTTCTGCTCAATCAACGTGGTAGATCGCCCTGCTAGAAATAGTAAGAAAATCTTCCTCAAATAATACCCTACGGACTTGAAATAAAGAAAGGAAACATTAGATAATGTAATCCTACATACCCTTAGCAATACAGGATGCTCACGACTGGAATGCCCTTGATCATAGGTCTGCTAGATTTCAGAGTTGACCGGGGCTAAGCAACAGCAACAACAATAACTATATTAGTTCTGGTGTTGCTGCTATGGAAACTGCGTTAGATAATCATAGAGTTATTGCTGTTGTTATTGTTGAGGTTGTTATTGCTATTCTTGCTAACGTTACAGATGTGTGTAGCCGTGACTAATGACATTGCTATTGCTAATACTCTAATACTGCAAGTGCTGCCGATGGTTCCCATACTTCTCTAAGCTTAATGTCTTACAGAATATAATTTCGTCGCTGTACGACCCCGAGATCGATTTTCGCTTTCATCCTTCCAGAATCGATACAGTAAACACCAGTTATGTACGGAAGACGATTCAATCGACTATTCAATCGAAATCATTCGTGCACAGGTACGACTAAATACCTTGTGTAACATAAAGTATTTTGTCAACTTATGTACTGAGTTCAAATCCCAGCAGTTTTGATTTGGCATTTTATCGCTCCGGGTCGATAAATTAGTACTGATAATATAGTGAGGCTGATTAATTCTAATAAATGCAATCTCCTTTTAAAATGTGTGGCCTTGTGCTTATATTAAAAATCATCATTATTATTATTGTTGTTGTAAGAGCGGTGGATTGGCAGAATCGTTAGAGCGTTGCAGTATTTGTTCCGGTTCTTTATGTTCTAGTTCAAATCCCGCTGAGGCACAACTTTGCCTTTCATCCTTCTGGGGTCTATAAAATAAAGTACCAGTCACCTACTGAGGTAGTTTTAATCGTCTGTCCCACCCACAAAAATTCTAGCCTTGTGTCTATGTTAGACATTGTTATCATTATTATTGTTGTTGAGACAATGGAGTGGCATAAACGGTGGGGCTAAGATATAATGCCTTGCAAGATTTCGTTACCTCATTTCACATTCAAATCCCGCTTGTTGTCAGTAATATGGTCGGGAAAGCGCAGACAGATGCGATCCCGGCCAGATGTATCCGCTACAACCACTACTCCATGCAGTTCATCGTAACAAACCTGGCTTCGGTAGGGCTCTGATCAATTTGAATTAATCGAATGCCTTCAATTTAGTTGACCGTCGTTACTTCGCGGCTGTCCTCAGTGCAGATGGTTTCGGTCAAGTTTTCAGTGGCTGGATCGTTTTAATGTACAGCGGCTGTTCAGACTAAATGGCCACTTATCGGAATCATTTCGAATCACATGCTTGATGTGTCAAGAGTGTCCTCTCTCATTTCTTCTGTATGTACTGACTCTCGAGCCACGTCTGCGGAAACTGTTGGTGCTGAGAAGCATACCGTTCAAACTGAGATGCGGAAGAGCCGTGTCGGCATATGTGGACGATATCACCGTAATGGTGTTGGATACCACGGAAGTCGAGGTGATTGGTACCTAAACGAATACGAGGCAGTGGCAGGAGCAAAGATTAACCCGGATAAGTTGGTGGGTGTGCAGTTCGGCACCTGGGGAGGCAAGTCCATGCCATCGGATAGCGTCGTGGGGTGCTGGACAGATGGACCGGTTAAGTTGCTTGGGGTCTGGTTCGGTCCGGACCTCCAGGTGGACAAGAACTGGGACGAGGTGACGAGCAG
>JAOPJM010522476.1:0-10564 GCA_027124095.1 Muusoctopus leioderma
GCGAAGCGAACTCCTTAACCACACAGCCATCTGCGCCTATTATATATATATATATATATATATATATATATATATATCAGAAATGAAAATGAAGTTTCAAATATGTAAAAATATACTGTAAAATATAAATTAGAAAGTGAAAAAGAAAAAAAAAAATTCATGTTCCACAATTAACAGAAAAAATTGGATGTTTGCTAACAGGAAATTTTATTTCGGAGTTCAATTTAAAATATTTTCTAAAAATAAATATTTTGAAAATTTATGGGAATATTTTATTTTTCTTAATTTACCCATTTTTAGTTCTATGTGCGAGTATAGAAAGTTGAATACTCTTAGGTGATTGGAGTATCAATAAAAACATTCTTTCATGTCGCGAGATATTACCCTTTTATTACCATATTTCCAATGAAATACACTGCCTATGATTTTCAATTAATTTTGAAAATAATCAAGAAATTGGAAGGATTTAGTAAAATAACTAACTTTCTTGTTATTAAGTTAAAGTTTGGAACATAACTTCACAAAACGTTCAAACATAAAATTATAATGGAAGGTTTAAATTTAAATATGAACACTTTGAAACAATTAGTTTTTTATCATAGAAGCAGAAGCAGTTTCAGATGGGTTGGTATCAAAAGGGTTAAGGAAGGGTTTAATTACAATGCTTTCTCCAAGACTATCACAGAAATTGAATTTGGGATGACTACAAGCTAATGAAATCCTGAGAAATTTTCCCTTATCATTATTTTAAGATGGTGGATTGCAGAATCGTTAGAATGGTGGACAAAAATGCCTTGCAGTATTTAGTTATGGCCCTTTACATTCTGGATTCAAATCCCACTGAGGTCAACTTTGTGTTTCATTCTTCCGGGGTCGATAAAAAAAAGTACCAGTCAAATACTGGAGTTGAAACAATCGACTAAACCCTCCCTTCAAATTTCTGTCCTTGTTCCTCCTATGTTAGAAACAATTATTTGAATTTAGCTGATCAGTAAACAAATTTATTTTTTCTTCTAAAATCCTATATATTCTCAAAGTCGTTCTGAAATTGGTGTACAAATAAGACTATAGCTGGTGAGGTCTAATAAGAATGAAACATATCCGGAGTTGTCACCATAGCTTCTAAAGATCAGAGTCACTCTCCACTACATGTCCCCATTCAATTTTTAATCAATTTGAATTTCGGAGTTGTCTCCCTTACCTTTGACAAGAATTATCATCAATGCTTATGATTTTTCTTCTCATTACAGGTATAATTTTAACTGATAAAACATATTTATTTTGGGGCTCATTACATTAAGTATGGTAGCCCCCACTTAAGTATAATATATCCTCTATCATGGTCAGTCAGTCTCCTAGAAATAGCAGCAGAATTCCCTCAAATGACACCCTACCATCTTGAAAAAGGAAGGATCCATTGGAATATTGTAGTACTACATATACAAAGACATGATGGCCATGGCTGGAATACCTTTGATCAAAAGTGTGCTAATGAGGAATGTTCATACAGTGAAATTTAAGGAAGGTTTATTAAAGTACTTTTTCCAAGACTATCTCAGGAATTGAACTCACAACTATAAACTAACGAAACATTTGTCAGTTATACAGTATCCCTAGGAGCCTCTACGTGGCCGCTAGTCCTGCTAGAAATAGTAGCCAAATTCACTCAAATCACACCATACCATCTTAAAAAAAGGAAGGACACATTGTATAATGAAGTCCTAAATATAGAAATAGACGAGATGGTCATGGCGAGAATGCCTTTGTTGATAAGTCTGCTCAATCAGGGCTGACCTGTGGTGAAACAACAACAGCATCCCTTCAAGTCCAAGATAGAATTCAAACTCAGTACTGCAAGCTAACAAAATACTTGTTAATTATACAGTAAGTATACTAGGGTAGTGAAGTGACAAAAATGGTGTAGTGCTAGACAAAATACTTTGTAATACTTAGTTACATCTCTTTATGTTCTGAGTTCAAGTACCACCAGCGTCGAATTATTCTGAGATTAATACAGTAAGCACAATTAAGTACGGGCATTGATTAAATCAACTGGGATTGATGAAATCAGTTGTGCTCCCACACATAACCTGTGGCACTCTGTCAATGTTAAAGATCAAGTGATTCTACCAGGAGATTCCTGGTTCTTTCTGTTTAATTTAAAGAGCTGGGGTGACAGAAATGGTGGATTGCTGGACTAAATGCCTTGTAGTATTTATTTTTTTCACTCTATGCATACAGCCAGGGTGGACTTTGCCTTTAATCCCTCTAGGGTGGATAAAATAAGTACTAGTCATGCAATGAGATCAATTTAATCAACTCTACACCTCACCTGACAAATTTATGGTTTTGTGTCAATGTGATAAAAATTATGCAGGGTCCCTACCTCCACATGATACCTATCGACATCTAGGTAGACTGAGTCATTGAAAGTTAAATGTTTTTCCCAGAGACACAGAACACAATAGTTAAGGTGAAATATTTAACTGGCAACCTTTTTATCAATTAGGCACTTCTCTAACAATTTATGACCCTTCAAAATATGTCTGTCTATGTGTCTGTATCAAGCCTAGAGGCTCATCAGGCTGGAGCTTATCCTGGTTTTGTATGGTGTTAAGCGACTGAGAGTACAAGACTCCCACCTGGAGGGGACACTAGTCCATCACAAAGTGAATCCATAGCTGCTGCTGGTACTCATTTTCAGCTGAGTGAACTGGAGCAACATGAAACGAAGTGTCTTGCTTATAGACACAACACACCACCCGATCCAGGAATCGAACCCATGACTTTACGATCATGAGCCCAACAGCCTAACCACTAGGCCACGCACCTTCATGAGTGAACTGGAGCAACGTGAAATGAAGTGTCTTGCTCACGGACACAACATGCCACTTGGTGGAATCAAACACTTTAACCCCCTAGGCCACGCACCTTCACCCTTCACCCCTCCAAAATATATAAGGAATGTTCTAGATGTCATCATCATCATCATCCTTTTACATCTGTTTTTCCATGTTAACGTAGGTTGGCCATGTCTCTCACAGTCCTTCATCATCTAATGCATACAATAAAGAGACAACCACCAGTCTCTACTGTTGTGTATGGATTTTTATTTTTTATGTGTGTATTCTATATGTGTGTATTCTATATGTGTGTCTGCATGGAATGCTCTATATTTGTGTATGTAATGCTCTCCCTCTCTCTCTCTCTGTGTGCCACTTTTACAGTTTTACAAGAATTTTTCCATGCTAGCATGAGTGTGAGGATTTTTTGCTGAAGCAAATGTTTTCACAGTTGAATTCCTTTCCTATAGCTAACCAGCCAACTGTGAAGAAGTTTCTGGAACATGTTTTCATCAATTGGGCAAACTGGAGCAGGCAGAGTTATGTGCCTTGTACATGGACACAATTCAATGACTGTAGTAAGATTTGAACATCTGACTATGGAGTCAGTAGTCCAGCACTTCAACCCTATATCCACTGAGCCTCTATATGTGTATGGAATTTTGTTGTTGTTTAGCTCCAGGTCAACCTTGATCGAGCAGACATATGATCTAAGGAGTTCCAACTGTGATCATGCTGTCTTGTTCTTTTCCAGACATAGTGCATCTAAAAACACACTATTAAAGACAGTATCTAGGAACACATTATTAAACACATTATTAAAGACAGAGTGGTGTGCTCTCAGGGACATTTGGGTGCTATTTCTTGTAGGTCAAGCGACCATGTAGAGGCTCCCTTGTTGCCTTGTATACAGAATGTTTTAGATGTGTGTGGGATGATGTTAGGCTGCTAAGGTCATGAATATGCATATATTTGGACAAAATAATGGTAAGACAGATTTCCTCACCACACACACATACACACTTGAGATCACATACAAAACAAAGCCATCAATCCCATGTGTCCTTAAAAGGAAGGACATATTAGATAATGTAGTCCTAGATATACAAAAGATGAGATGGTCAAGGCTGGAAGACCTTTCTTTATAGGTCTGCTCGATCAGGGTTGACTTGGAGCTAAATAACAACAACAATAACAACAATACAAATAAAACAATGAATGAATGAGCGAATCTTTACATGGTCGTTAAATCTGCTAGAAATAGTAAACAAATCTTCCTAAAATCACACCCTACAATCTTAAAAAAAGGAAGGACACATTCGATAATGGAGTCCTGGTTATATTGTTAATAAAAAAAATTACAGGTCTACCGGATCAAGTTTGACCAGAGGGATAAACACCACCACCACCACCATCAACAACAACAACAACGAAAACAACAACAACGACAACAACAACAACAACGACAACAAAGATAACACATCTACCACGATAGGTTCAATGCAGAGGTTTGTACTCCTTTGAATCGTTTTCACCTAAAATGAAACTACTCAGTCCACATGTCTCCACTGTGAACAATAAACTGCAGCCTCAAGTACTTATGAAGAGATTAAGTAGCATGAGTTTAACCCCTACTTCAGCCTTTCTTTTGTATCCCAAAGCAAGGTACATAACTCTGCTTGCTCCAGTTTGCCTCATAGAAACAAGTTTAGCCCCTACTTCAGCTATTCTGGTACATAACTCTGTTTGCTCCAAGCCTGACTCAAAGAAACAAGGTTAACCGCTACTTCATAGTTGAATGGTAAGAATTTCTTTTTATAATTTAGTCAGAGGAAGAAAGGCAGCACTCATGATCTTTGTAGGACTTCCAGGTCTAGTGGGGTGTGTGGAGTGGTGGTGGTGGTGGAGAGGAATATGACATCCAGGTCTAGTGGGGTGTGTGGAGTGGTGGTGGTGGTGGAGAGGAATATGACTCATGTAGGAAACAGCACAACTATCCTCAGACTGAAAACCTGTTCCAAATACTTGCAAAAGGGAGGACTCTGCTAAAGGCATTCAAGTGTAGGTGGTGATGTTAAACTGGATGGTGTATTAAGTCTACCCCAAAGAGTGTTAAAAAAATACATTTAAAACAAAAACACTAAAGAAAAACAAAAATAAAATATGGAAAGTATGTGCTACAATAAATATAGATAGCCATGGCTAGAACTGTCAATATACTTGCATTGTTCATTCAGCCGACTTCATGCTATAGGTCAGCTCATGTCTAGAAGACTGAGGCTCATCAGATAACAACTACAAGGTACCAGAATGTTTGATGTGAAGCAGTGTAGCAGTAAAAACATACAGACTAGTCCTACCCTAGACAAACATGTAACATATGGAAATAAAGATATAAAAGACTCATATCTTTCATATATGTATATAGAGCAGAGCTTTATTTTTTTTTTACCTTCCTTTTATTTCAGACTTTTATTTGTCAAAATGGATTAGCTTCACAGCTGATTAAATTTGGCAAACAACACACCTTTATAGCTTCACTGGGAATATTTTATTTATTACATAATGGATTGATAATAACATTTCTCTCCAAACTCTTAACTAAAATATCAAGTCAATGATGCAGTAATCTTGTTTTCTCCTGCCATTGCTTTTCATATCATTTTAGATTTCCCTGCCATACATAAAGAGATACAAGTTAAAGACAGATATAGATAGACAGATAGATAGTTAGATTGTGTGTGAGAGAGAGAGAGAGAGGGGGGAGAGAGAGAGAGAGAGATTAAGAGAATAGAGAGGATGGAAGAAGACACATTAAGATAAAAGATGCAAAGAAACTAATGAAAAATTAAACATTAGGTAAAGCTATGAAAAATGATATGGCTAGGGGACAGATGTAGAGCTGTCAATATTATTGATTGGTTATAGACAAACTACAACAGCTAGTGAAGCTCATTAAAGCACATCGGACAATTTTGGCATTGTATTCAGCTCTCCTTATATTATATGATGTAAATATGATATTTATGATTCAGAAAAACAGAAAAATGGTTTTTATCATCGAAGTTAGTTGCAGTAATTTCTGAAAAGAATGATTGGAAAATGTCACATTGAGGCCTGAATGTAACATTATTTTCGATGGGTGTACTCTGAGAGAAAAAGTAGTTAGATGATGACTATTAAATTAACTGGTGTTTGGTAACAGTTTGTGAGAGAACTTCCTGAAATATTGATGATTCTTCATTTTTGATTTCCTCTGAAGCTTTCCAGAGAAAATAGAAAATGAAACATTTTACTGGGATTGTTTATATTTCTATATTTGTTTTTTGTTATATAATGTTATGGTTTGGTTTTAGCACACATCAAGTACTGCACAGGTACAGTACAACAACTACTGCACTGATACCTCACAACAACTACTACACTGATACTTCACAACAACTACTGTAGTGATACCTCACAACAACTACTGTAGTGATACCACACAACAACTACTACACTGATACCACAAACAACTACTATACTGATACCACACAACAACTGCTGTAGTGATACCTCACAACAACTACTGTAGTGATACCACACAACAACTACTACACTGATACCACAAACAACTACTGTAGTGATACCACACAACAACTATTACATTCATACCTCACAACAACTACAGCACTGACACTACACAACAACTACTGTAGTGATGACACCACACAACAACTACTGCATTGATACCTCACAACTACTGCATTAATACCTCACAACAACTACTGCACTGATATCATACAACAACTGCTGTACTGATATCATACAACAACTGCTGTACTGATATCATACAACAACTGCTGTACTGATACCACACAACAACTGTTGTACTGATATCTCGCAACAGCTATAGCAGCAAGTTTAACTACTACAATTACAAATCTAAGAATTACCATCATTTACATGCATTTTCCTGACCCCCATGGGTTGGATGAATCTTCAAATTTGAACATTATCACATATTCATATATGAACCCTTTAATAAAAAAAAAGACCAATTTCTCACTGAAATATGCTGAGAGAACGAGAAAACATTATTTTGATTCCACAATTCAATGTGTATAACAGGATTTGAACTATAACCATTTAGATTAACCTCAATAGTTTTCTGTCAAGGTCTAAAATCCATTTCTAATTCAGATAATGTTATATGTTACTTGTAGCAGCAAATTTCTAACCTACATTGATAGCTGTTTGTAGCTAAGATGAGGATGATGTATAACTGATTATTCATACTTTCAACCTATTTCACTCACTCAACATATCTCTATGGAATCAGAATCCATATAAAACTTTCAGTTATAAATGCGAAGGTGAAGGCAATCAAGCTAAAACTCCATCACCCATCACCACCAGTTGGCAAGATGGTTCCTAGGGAAACAGATAAGGAAATACTCTCTCTGTAAGTACTCTGTACCAAATGAAACCATCTGATCTGATGACAGTAGTCAGTATAGATATTTAACTAGAAAACATAGAAGAGAAGACAGATATTGAAAAACATTTTGATAAAAATCAGACAAATTGTATCTAAACAAACTGAAAAATTGTGTCTTGTGCCAATACAACACAATTTATATGTTTTAGTTATGAACCTGAAGCTATATTATATTCAAAATTGGTATTGATTAAGCAGATTTTGTTTTTTACTGTTTAGTCTGGAGGTAAGGCAGGGCCCATCACCCTTTTTTCAGGGCCTCAAGGCTGGTGGGAGGGAGGAAGGTATCCTCAGACCGGAGACCTGGCCCAAATGCTTGCAAGAGACTCGACTCTGCTAACGGCCCCAAGGGCCAGGTGGTGGTGTTAAACCAGGCTATGGATTAAGTCTACCATTCAAGTAGGTCATGGCAGGATTTGAACTCAGAATGCAAAGAGCCAGAATAAATACCACGAGGCATCCTGTCCGACGTTCTAACGATTCTGCCAGTCCACCACTCAAGACTGGTACTTTATATATTTAGCTTGAAAGGATGAAAGGCAAAGTTGAACTCAGCGGGATTTGAACTCAGAACACAGCAAGCTGGAACGAATACTGCAAGGCATTCTGTCTGATGTGCTAACAAGCCTGCCAATTCACCTTGTTTGATAAAAGTGCAGAAAGGTGAAGGTGGGGGCAAAGGGTTAGATCATTACAATTCAATGATATTTGTTAACTTCCACCTACTCACAACAACATGTCCCACTTCACCCCACTCTCACCTTCACAAAATAGATAATGGCTGTACCAAGTATTCTGTTTTCTTATCTTTTATCTCTACTACAATTTGGTAAGTTACTACGGCTGTTGGCATTGTTTAGCAATGATCAGAACACACAAGTTTAATGTATAAAAAGCAACTCATGAGTTATGCTGATAAATTATAATACATTCATCACACAATGCAACAAATCATCATCTTCACCACCACCACCACCATTTCATATCAACCAACCATTTCCTTCTTTGTAAACCTCATCTGCTGCTACCATTGCCACCATTCCATATATTGTGACGTTCATAATAACTTTCTCTTTCCTAGATATGTATGTGCGTTATAAGACAAACTACAAGTGTATATAAAAAGATATATATATATATATGTACACTCACACACACACACAAATACACACACGTATG
The DNA here is from genome assembly GCA_027124095.1 of Muusoctopus leioderma. Lineage (NCBI taxonomy): Eukaryota > Metazoa > Mollusca > Cephalopoda > Octopoda > Octopodidae > Muusoctopus > Muusoctopus leioderma. The sequence continues at coordinate 8,503 of JAOPJM010522476.1, forward strand.
CTCACACATGCACACACGCACACTCACATACACACATGTACACACACACATGCACAATCACATACACACATGTACACACAGACATGCATACACACACACCTACACACAAAATACCGCTCACACATGCACACATGCAGACTCACATACACATGTACACACACACACGCACACCTACACACATACTGTTTGACAGATGCCAGCCTCCATCTCTGCCTGCTGGTTTGTCAGCTACACTGTTGCGTGGCTTGTCAACTTCACGCTACCCTCCCCTTTCACCCTTCACCGCCCGACTTTATTCTCATCGGCGAAATTCTCCTCTATCACCACCTGACGCCATTTTGTAAATAACAATTTTTTTCCTCTCTCCGTATTTTTTTTCCTTGCATCTTTCCGCCAAAGGACAAAGTCCGAAGCGCTGAACTCATCTTCCACTTCTCCAAGTGTCAACGCTAATAACTTTTTAAAATATACTGTTGTCTATTGTTGTTGTTTTCTTGTTTTTTTTACCTCTCTCTCTCTCTATATATATATATATATATGCATGGCATCTTGGGCAAGTGTCTTTACCATAACATCAGGTCGACCCAAGCCTTGTGAGTGAATCTGGGTAGACGGAAACTCTGTAGAAGACCATCGGATGGATTGTACCTGTAATTCAAATGTCCAGCCTTGTCACACTGAGTCACGCTGATTCTGCCTGAGAATTACGTTAAACGTACACGTGTCTGTGGAATACTCAGCCGCTTACACGTTAATTTAATGTGTAGGCCTTTCCGTTGATCTACCAATAGAACACGCATCGTCGAAAACGACGAAGAATCCAAGGATTAAAACGTCATTGCCGATGCATATTTGGAACATAAAAGAGTGTAATATAGGCACGAGAAGCAGGGCAATATAAATAGTGCCATCTCTAATGTAAAAGATTTTGTGAAGTGCCCACTATGTTTTACAGAAAATATTGCATCATTACACAACAACAATACATACTCAAATAAGAAAAGGGTATTTTCTTCTGATCCATGTACATTAAATGATATTCTCCTTGAATTGACCCGAATTACAAAAAGGCTAAATAGTTGAAAATAACAGAGTAATGGCATGTTAGGGGCATGATAATATGACAGGAGTATCCACTAACAACTATAAATCACTAGAGGTAAATTACTCAGAGACACCATCCACATGAAAATCGATTGACAATTTAGTTTTATAATCAGTTTCTTTACGTGGTGAGAAGGAAACACTAACTTAACTAATATTTTGATAATCATTTCTGCAAGTACGCGAGACAACATCAGACATGTTTCGCTATTATTAGACATCCTCGGCTAAGCATAGATTTGCCGAAGTAGTCATTAGTGAATCTCTTAGTAGCTGCACAATATTGTACATGAGTAGGTAGCATATTAAACACATATTCGAGTTGTCTCCCGTACTTGTCGAGATTATTAAAATAATGTTAGTTATTAAGCTAATATTGTATTTCTCTTCATTGCATAAGAATTTCTAATTATATTTGGGACGCTCATGAAATTAAATTATTAAATTTGCAAATATTTTTTGTGTGGATTGTGTCTCTAGAGAAATTCACCTCAGTGGTATATATTTTAATATATTTTAATTGTACACGACCACTCGCGTACAATATTCCACGCCTGCTAAGTGATTCATTTATCTGTACTTTGGCAAGTACGGTGATATCAATGCATCGTTGAAGGAGTCTAACAAAACTGAAATATGTCCGGAGTTTTCTAACGTATTTGCAGAAATGATAAAAATATTATTAGACATTGAACTAATGTTGACTTTTCTTCACATACTCATCATGATATATGAGACTGCCTTCAGACAGAACTTTTAGAATAGTCTTTCAAGATAGAATGTTTTGAATATCAGATAGGGTAAAGAAACGAAGATCATAGCGTAAAAAAGAGTAGATGCCATCTTTACAATTCCGACTCAGTCAACGACCAAAATCAATTGATAGCACACACACACACACACGCACGCACGCACGCACGCACGCACGAACGCACGCACGCACTCACACACACACACA
>JAOPJM010522485.1:0-10564 GCA_027124095.1 Muusoctopus leioderma
TCTGGGAGAGTGGTGACTCCAATGAGAAATCGATGCGGGCCAAAATCACCCGTCCAACCCATGCCAGCATGGAAAACAGACGTAAAACGATGAGGATGATGATGATGATGATGATATATATATATACATATATATCTGTTTATATATTTTATATTGTTTTACATTCAACTGATCTGGATCTTACTACAGTCTATGATGGCCTCCCCCTCCCCGACAATCATGGCCTACTCTGTTCACACAAAGATATTAGATATTTTTCAATTGTATTCAGAATGTATTTATGTTTGTTAGGAAAGGACTATTTGAGTGAAAGGGAGATAGTTAGCATTAAGTGGGTGTATGTATGAGTGTGAATGAATGTATTTATTTATACACACAAATATTCACATTGGCCAACACACTATCTAATTACACACACAATTCTGATGATGGTCCTAATAATAGTGTTGTGGCTCAACGTTTGACAAATTTGGTATCCAGAAATAACATGTTTAATGTCATCCAGAGAATACGGAAGATTTCGTACCAAAACAAAATGTGCCAACCTTGTAACGCAAGGGAGGCAGAGAGATTTGTGAAGTTCTAAGAGGTTACTCTGAATAGCAGCACCACAAAAATCACACGATATTGCATCTGTGGCAACATTAACGTATCAAGGACGATGTAAGATTTTGTAACAGAACAGCAGGAGTTCTAATCACTAGCTTGATATTTTCTCATCTTTAATCTTACTTTTGTGTTTTATATCAAACATATAAACTATGAATTTCTGATCATTCACAAGGGTAAATCATTTGTCTAAAATAAAGTGGCCTCAACCATTACACAGGCCTCTTTTTCTACCACACAATGAGTTTTCTTGGCAAAATTTAGTGAGCAAGCAAAGAATGCTTCAGGCCTACCATTTTCTTTAAGATGGTGGCCTCAGAGGCATCTGTTTCAACAGTAAACGGCAAATGTTTGTTTACTTCAGCATCAACAAACTTTGTAATAGCTTTTTTTACAGACTCGTAATACTAGATAAAGATTGTTTTATTAGTAGACACAGGCATTTTTTTAAGTGGAGTTAAACATGGTGGATCAGGACACAATTTGTTATAGCTAATTGATAACCTACAATACAAATAGATTTAATTAAAGTTTACATTTATTGTCATTCACTGACATATTAAATTTACAAGCAACATTTAAAAATTTAGATCAATTTTTGTGATGGTCTTACCACATATGGTGATGTCACCGAAATAACCGTACTTACCTTCGTACTCTTTTTCATGAATAAGATTGTCTATATTTCATTGAAAATACACAACACCATTTGTAAAACTGAAACTAAGATGTTTAAACTGAAACATTTGACCATCTGTCTCGAAAGCGGTGAATAATACTGATCAGAGACAATGATGACTTAAATCTACAGATAAGAAGTAGTACTGAAAATAACCGGGCATTAAACACCAAGAAAACCAAGGAGCTCATCAGGACTACGACATTAAGTCTATAAAGTGAAACAATAAATGGAAAGAGTCAACTTATGATATAAGATATAAAGGAAATATGTAGCAAGTCTTCTGTTACAGAATGTTCTGTTTTGAGAACTGTAACTCTCATCAGACAGTGTAAGAAAATAGAATCCCTTTGTGACCACAGACACATGGGGTTAGATACAAAACTGCTTGGAATGGACAAATGTACAAGAAAAACAGACACATTTTATATCCAGCTGGATGAAACTATCTTTTGGGAAAAAGTTACCTCAAAGTATTCAACAAAGAATTAACTTCTAAGGAGCATACATACTCGGTAACAAGACATGTGTACTCCACACTAGTGTTGAACCACTAAGCTGAGGGACCTATTGTTTATGTTCCACATAAACAAATGACACAGGTTGCTTAACCGTTTCATTACCATATTTCTAATGAGATACACCACCAATGATTTTCAATTAATTTTGAAAATAATCAAGAATTTCGAGGGATTTAGTAATATAACTTTCTCATTATTAAGTTGGTGTTTGGAATATAACTTAACAAAAAGTTCTTACATAAAATTATAATTGAAGGTTTAAATTTAAATATGAACCCTTTAAAACAAATGGTTTCTTATCATAGAACCCAGGGGAGGTTTCATGCGGGTTGGTATCAAAAGGGTTAACAACACATTTTGATGTGATATAACATTTAAAGCAATAATTTTGTGGATTTAAAGGACCTTATGGGTGAGTGGTTGACTGTAAATTTGATAAAATATGACATATACACATTATTATGATTTCGCTATAATGAAGCTAGTGTATATCTGGAAAAACAGTCCACCTCAATCAAACATGTGGGGGTGGATTGATTAAGTTGTCATTGTTGTTTAACCCCAGGTCAGACTTGATTGAGGAGATCTATAGTCAAAAACATTCTAGCTGTGACCATCCCATCTTTTTTCCCCCCTGGCACAGTGCATCCAGGACCACATTATCCAATGTATCCTTATTTTCAAAGACGGCAGGGTATGATTTGAGAGAAATTTGGCTGCTATTTCTAGCAGGTTGAGCAACCATATAAAGGCTCCCTCATTGGCTTGTATTTCACTAAGTTTATTACGATGGCAGAGAAAAGTAGAATGCTGTACCAAATACCTTTTGGTATTTAGCTACATCCCTTTACATTCTGAGTTTAATCCCTACTTGAGTTGACTTTAGCTTTCACTATTCCAAGGTTAATAAATTAAGTACAAATCAAGTACTTGGGCAAACTCAATCAACTGTTCCTCTGCCCCCCCAAATGAGAGAGTAATGAAGAGTGGGGTAGGGGGGGGGTAGAGCAGTAGATGGAGACTTAATAGGAGTATAATGGTCGAGAGAGACCCAAATACAGATATTATACATCCAAATCTCCATCACCATTTTTTACACCCATGTTTCCATGACTGCACACATGCACACACACACACACATGCACACACACACACATGCACACACACATGCACACACACATATATTGTCTTAAGGATACATTTCCATGCTTGCTCTAGCGAGATGTGTCTTGGAAATTCTGTGTTAAAGCTCATCATTAAACATAGGTAATTATCAACAATACAATGTTTCATACTGTGAACAGATCTTAATAGGGTTCTCTATCCATATCATCATCATCATCATCATCATCATCATTTTTACATATGCTTTTCCGTGCTGTCATGGGTTGGACAATCTCTTTCAACACAACATCTCACCACTTGTTGCGGTCCTTCATCACCTCCTTCATGAGGTCCAGCATCCTGTGATCAGAACTCACCACTTCTGTCTTCCTCTTCTGCAGGCTGCTTCCGTTTGCATCATTTGACACTCTTTACCCCCAACTATCAGTAAGTATAGTAAGTAATATAATAAGAAAGACTTACTTAACAATAGAAAGACCTCTTGAAGTGCCTTCGATCTTTTGATAATGGAATAAAACACGTTCTTCACTGAAACGGAAAAAAAAAAATAATAATTAGAAAAGGGATGGATATGAGTATTTAAGTGTTTTTGTGTGTTTAAACGTACATTAAAATACCCTAACAAAGGGTAAAATAGAAGATAGATACTTTAGTAAGGTGGTGAATTGACAGAATCATTAGAGCATTGGATAGAATGCTTTGCAGCATTTGTTATGGCTCTCTGTGCTCTGAGTTCAAATCCCACCGAGTCAACTTTGCCTTTCATCCTTTCGGGGTTGATAAATAAAGTACCAGTTCAGTACTGGGGTTGATTTCTCTCTTTCTGTCTATCTCTCTCTTTCTGTCTATCTTTCTGTCTCTGTCTATCTCTCTCAGAGAAATCGGCTGTGGTCAGACCAGGAGAGGGATGGGCTATGCCAGGTTTTAAAATGCACAAGACATATCATTGGTCATGATGGCACCCCTATGACTCCACGAGAAGTTTAGGGCCCAAGGAAGGAAGGAAGGAAGGATACTTTAGTGTTAGTTTTCTACATTACATTTTACTTCAAGTCTATGTGAAATGACTGAATGGATAAAGTATTGAACTCATGTGATGTGAATTCCAATACGTTGCCAGTATATTGTTGTATCTCTCAACAGGACACTTAACTCTATGTTACTGCCTCACTTCATCCAGCTTTGGGGAACAGATATCACAATTCTGTAGGGAAAGTTACCTGCAAATAGCCTAGTGCCTTAGCCAGAGATAGAGTTAACTACAATCATATAGGTTATAGTGATTCACGAAAATATTAACTTAAAGTCTGGATGCTGCATTTTAAAGGCGGATGCTGCATTTTGCTGTTAAGCAAGGTAAAGCCAAGTAACATACATTGCTTAAGGTTTACCACTCAGTGCTTGTAATAAAGGTGAAAACCATAATTCAAAGGCCAATGATAATCCACCGACATTGCTTCACAAAAGATACATGAAATAATTAAAAAAAAGTACCAAAAGATTGTACATACCAGTAGCCAAGAGATGGATGTTCATGTAACGTTCGAGTTGGGACAACATATGATTTTTTCAAATCTTCGCGAGCATTTTCCACCCTAAAGTAATATATAAATGAATAGATAGAGAAGTTATAATCCTACCACCATGCATTAAAAAAGCCGCAATTATTATCATTATAGCAAAAAGAAAAATACTTTTTCAATTAAATTGTGCAAGAATCATGTTGGTTATTTAACAACACACACATATATATACAGTCACATTCATTTTATTTCCTAACAGCACCTTATAATATGAGGTGTCAGAAAGTTTTGTTGCACATCTGTGATACAATCACTGGCACAATTTGTTACCCCAACGTTTGAAAACGAGAAACTAAGTCGCAAATCGTGAGATACAGTTGTAAATAAAGTTTACACACTATAACCATGTATTAAGTTCTCACTTTCTCAATTGTATAAACTAACATGCCCCCCACCTTAAACAAACTCACACACACACACATATATAGATATATATGCAGACACACATACATACACACACAAACACAATCACACATACACTTTGTCGCAAGATTAACAGAAGTCAGAAATCTAAATTCTATTCCTTAGAGATAAACAATTATTTAATGACAGTAAAAATTGAAACAGCTTACGTTGTATAATTTCCATAAGTTATTTGCAACACATAAGCTGCAAGTTCAAATACTGTTTCACTGTCACACTCAAGCAGGCCCTGTACAAATTAATAATAATAATAATAATAATAATTAGCCAAAGAAAAGCAAAATGGTCAGCTGGTAATGTACACTAGAATGAAAAGTTAAATTTTCAATAGTTAGCATATGCTAACTTTAGAATTTAATTAAACTAAAGAAAAAAATATTTAACCCTTTTGATACCAAGCCACCTGAAACCACCCTTGGTTCTATGATAAGAAACCATTTCTTTAAAAGTTTTCATATATAAATTCAAACCTTCCATTATAATTTTTATATAAGAACTTTTTGTTATGTTCCAAACACCAACTTGATAATGAGAAAGTTATTTTACTAAATCCCTCTAAATTCTTGATTATTTTCAAAGATAATTGAAAATTATAGGCAGTGTATTTCATTAGAAATATGGTAACAAAAGGATTTTTTTAAAAAATTGATTTTGGGAAGGAATAAACTCACTCATTGATTGTTAATGTTCAAATGGTTAAATATAGAAAGGAAATAATGTTGGTTAATTGTCTTTTTCAGTTTGTGCAGGCCCATAGATAGGTGGAAATAAGTGACCAGATGTCAACTGTATGAAAGTAAGATGTGTGTCATGGGACACACATACCTTAGCACCATATCAACAATGGTTAAATTATGAAAAGTGGAAATATTTATTATTAACACATAAACAATAAGGGAAACATGTAGAATAATAATAGATAAAAAATGTACTGAGCTTTTATTTTATTTTTTTGTTTGTTTAGTACTTAGTCTGGTGGGAAGGGAGTGCCAATCACCCTTTTTTCAGGGCCTCTGAGACTGGTGGGAGGGAGGGAGGGAGGAAGGTACCCTCAGACCGAAGACCTGGCCTGAATGCTTGCAACAGAGTGGACTCTGCTAAAGGCTCCCAAGGGCCAGGTGGTGGTGTTAAACCGGGTGACAGATGAGGTCTACCACTCTAGCAGGCCACGGGAGGATTTGAACTCAGAACACAAAGAGCGAGAATATATACCGCGAGGAACCTCGTCTGACACTCTAATGGTTCCGCCAGTCTACCGCCCTAGACTGGTTCTTTGTTTATCTACCCTGAAAGAATGAAAGGCTAAGTTGACCTCGGCGGGATTTGAACTCAGAGCGCAGTGAATCAGAATGAATACTGCAAGGCATTCTATCTGACGTGCAAATTACTCTGCCAATTCACAACCTATTCAAGCTTATATAGACTTAAATAAATTCTTAATTTGTATGAAAATTGTTTTTTCCTTCTGATCATATATCAGATAGTCACATGATTAGGGTTTTCACTTCACAGCCAGCAGTAAGTTAAATTCTTCATTAGTTTAATGCTTCATATATCTAGCTGTAAAACCAGAACATATATAGCAGCTATGTTTCTTTAAAAGAACCTTTTTGATACCAACCAGCCTGAAACTACTCCTAGTTCTATGATACAAAACCCCCACTTTGGAGTGCTCATATTTAAATTTAAACTTTCCACCATAATTTTATGTAAGAACTTTTTGTTAAGTTATGTTCAAAATACCAACTTAATGAAACAGTTATTTTATTCAATCCCTCCAAATTCTTGATTATTCTCAAAACTTAATCGAAACATATAGACAGGTGTATTTCATTAGAAATATGATCATGAAATGGTAAAGAAATATAAGAAAAGACTGACTTCTTCAAACCTTAAGGAGAGTAAAACACTCTAATGAAGGTCAGCAGATTGTTTTAATTTTATCTTTCAGCAGGCAACTAAAAGGTTACCTCAGATCACTGACAGCAAGTCTATTTTATCAATGGCCTCATAATACTTCACAAGTGAAATTATCTAATTTCATGACAAACCTATTTAACTTAGGGGTATATTGAATTTAGGGGGCTTAAGTTGATTAGGGATCTTAGTTAAGAGATTAACTTCCACATTTCCACACGTTTTTCTGATAATAAAAAGAGAAAAACCTGTTCTTGTTATTCTATCTAATGTATTTTTAGACTCAGCAAAATATTCATGACTGCATCTCATCACTCACATCTTTTAGTGAAACAGTAGAATCTGAGGAAACCAGTGATGGTGTGTGTCGGTAAATATCAAGTACAAAAGTTCACAAAGTGGAAGGAGTTATTATTGTATATGGGGAGAGTCATTATGCCAAAAACAAACATGCACTGGTTGTATTTCACTTCTGCTTTTAGTTTATTGATAGATCATTGATCTATTGTCTATTGTCAGAGTCCTTTCATCACAGTCTGTGACCTTGTCGATGACATTCCCTAATTATGCAGCTTAGCTGCAGTTGCAGTAGTTTGTGTTACGGTGTATCTCCTCGCATTCTGATACACTGTAATATGGACTACTGCAACTGCAGCTAAGCTGCATAATTAGGGAATGTCATTGACAAGGTCACAGACTGTGATGAAAAGACTCTGACAATAGATCAATGAACAATCAATAAGCTAGAAGCAGAAGTGAAATAAAACCAGTGTGTGTGTTCTTATTGGAATAATGACCCTTCCCAAATACAATAATATCAGTTTCAACACACAATTTCACATCAAGAATCTTGCAGAACAAATACATAAATGAAATGGAATGAGTTAGTTTGCCATGAAGAACCAGAGAGATCTGACATTACAGGCAGGGTCTTTCACCAGAGAACTTTGTTACATTTTTGTACTCCCATCTTCTAGTCTATTTCCTCTATCAACCATAAATAATCACAAGACAGAACAAATCTACAAATTATATCAACTTCACTACAAACCAAATTACTTTTTCACTGTAGGATAATGGAATAGAAATAAGGTAGTGGTTATGGGCAAAAAATGCCTTGGGCTAGTACACCACACTGTGGTTTCCTACAAATAATGCAGGTTATTCCTTTTGCTTGCCAAGTTAACTTCTTTCCTTTTTATCATTTATGATATCATTATGAAAGTTTTATACCCAATTCTTTGCAAACTTAACATCTTAATTTATTCCCTGATGCAAATATTGAAATATTTAAGAACATCCTTTTAGTGACCAGATGTACCTGAACATTTAAGATTAGTCATGTTCTTTTCTACTTGACTGAAATGTGCAGTCTACATAAACAAGCCAATCATCATTATGTCATCCATTTTACTCTGCTCTGCACCAAATAAACAAGTAACTATGTTTGTGCTCAGTGAAAGAGGTTGAATCACACTGCAGTATTTTGATTGGAAAATTCAACTAGATATTTCATGGTTTCTTTCTTGGTATCAATAAGCGTAGCAGAAAACATTGTTACAGAAACATAGTACATACTATAGTGAACCATACCTTATATAATGCTTGCTTGGCATTCGAATAAAACAGCTCTATTGCAGGCTTGTCACGAAGATGTGCTATAGTTTCCACATAGAATCTAGAAAAATAAATAAATTATAGTAAAATGACTGGAAAAAAGAATGAACATCAACACAAAAAGTTTCTTCCATTATTAATATAATAGATTCTTTTGACCAGAAAAACAAAGACCTTATATTTTATCGTGTTTGAGAGTGACACAAGTGAAGGGAATTGCCTTTAACCAGAGATTGGAATCAGCTTGTAAAATTGGCTCACTGGTAGCTATCTTCTTGCTCTACTGCACTCTCCACATCATTTATTAATAGTATGATGAAGAACAGACAATGGGTGAAATACAATCACAGGAGTGAAACAATAGGAGATAGAGTGTTTGATGTAGGCTTCAGCACCTCAGTAAAAATCCATTTCAAGATATTCAAATATCAAATGGACATCCTCTCACATTGATTTCATCTTGAGATTTCCATGCCACTGCTTATTACAGAAATGCTGCCCATGGCAATGTCTAAGGAAGAATTACAAGCTACAAGAACAAGAGTTCATTATCCAGAATTGGTATTTACAATTACAAGAGTAAGCACAGCTAATATATGGTAAAAACAATTTAATTTACTATTCAACAGTAATAAGAAAAGAGTATCTGATTAAGTCGAAAAAGATAATTAGTATTCTTTAGCATCACCTAAACATCATTATCATTATCATTTTATGTCCATTTTTCCATGCGTGTGTGGATTCAATGGGTCTCACAGCATCTTGTGATTCATCACAGTCCTGGCATATACAGTAATGGAGAAAAACTGACCAACTTTGTTGTTGTATATATTATGTTATTTTTGGCATGGTTTTTATGGCTGGATGCCCTTTGTATCACCAAACTATTTTACAATGTGGACTGTGTGCATCTTATTGTGCCAATGGCATTAGAGAGGTTGACTGCTGCAGAACTAAAGAGTCCTCTCTACCCTTTTTCTGTTTGTCCCGCCCCCCTTTCCCCAACCACTTTACAATGTGGGTAGGTGCATTTTATCGTGCCACCAACACTACACACATTTATACATATAAAGTAAACTTTTAGCAATTGATTACAGATCTCGTCAAAGTTATAAATGATGTACATTGATTGGCAATTATTTATAGGGTAAAATGACAATCATCATTTATAAAGAGAGGTTTAAAAAGTGACATTTATATTGTGTAAAAAACAAATTGTGAAAAAACAAGGCAAGTATATTTCCTTGCTCATCTGAAACAATTCAAATTGAACGTTAACTGGATCAACTTCACCTCAATATATTTACAATCTAGTCTAGAGGGAGCTTAAAAGGTTTATAAGAAACAAGACTTCTTTCTCAGAGTAACAAAAAAGAATAGAAAAGAAAGAAAGAAAAAAATAGTCTTCATTTGTGATGCACGGTACAGTCAAAAACTGTAGTGATATTACATTATTATAAGCTTCTAACAAATTATCCATCTATGTCCTTAACCCTTTTGATACCAACCTGCCTGAAACCGCCCTTGGTTCTAGGATAAATAAAAATATTTTTTTTTAAGTGTTCATATATTTAAATTTAAAACTTCCATTATAATCTTATGTAAGAACTTCATGTTATGTTCCAAACACCAACTTATTAGCAAACAGTTAGTTATTTTACTAAATTCCTCCAAATTCTTCATTATTTACACAGTTAATTGAAAATCATAGGCTGTGTATTTCATTAGACATATGTTAACGAAAGGGTTAAACTCACTTGTTTCACCCACTCCTCCTCTTCCTGTCTCTTGTGTTTCCTACCTTAGAACTAGTAATAAGCACTTACTCAATCTTTCCCTCACAGAACTGTATCTGTTGAGATAAACTCTTCCTCAACCATTAACATGCAAGAGTTCAAACTGAACCATATTAACAACACCAACATATCTCTATTTTCTAGACTAAGAGGGTCTAAAAACACTAGGAGTGCCGCCCCTACTACTCAAACTGAACATAAAAAAAATAATCTGCTCATAGGCGCAGGCATGGCTGTGTGGTTAAGGAGTTCGCTTTGCAACCACATGGTTTCGGGTTCAGTCCCACTGCGTGG
>JAOPJM010522495.1:0-10563 GCA_027124095.1 Muusoctopus leioderma
GATTATGGACAACTTCCAAAAGTCCATGGCCTGGCAGGGCTAGAGGGGCATTACCTGTTTGAGACAAGCTTTACAGAAACGGGAGTGCCAACAGCTGAACCTGTCTGAGATGCACTCAGGGTGATGAAACCGTCCTGCATGCTATTGTTAAGTGTTCGTCCATTGCAGATTGTGGGCTTATGTCGAACAGCTGCTATCACATGTGGGAAGAGTCCGGCTATTGTGAAAATCGACCTGCCACCTTCCTTTGGCAAGGAAGAACGGCTAGTTTTCTCTGCCTTGTGTCTATGGGGAAAGAGGTTGTGTGGTAGAAATGTCTGAAAGGTTTGAGGGCCAGGATTTTCCACTCTGGCTAAGCCCTCATCAACTTCTTCAAGTTCCACTTAAAGAGGAGGGTGATAGTAGAGTGGACAGTGCTGCCTTCTAGTGTATTCCAGAAAAGATGAATGAAAGTGGCAAAATTGGTGAGGCTTAATGGGCCTACCATAAGTGTGATTTTCTAAGCAGGAGGAAAGAAATTGGGAAAGGGTACTTTTGATGCCTTTGGTGCGGCAGAGTAATCCGGGACTTTTTGTGGGTTTCCCCCCGAATTACCCTTGTGGTCTTCTTCCCCACTATTGTGGAACTTTTCTTGTTGAAATTTTTTACTGTTAAATCAATTGCTTTTGTTGATTCCTTCTTTACTCGATGGCAACCCCTTCACTTTGTGTTTGTATTTCGTCCTTGTATTATTGCCCCCACCACTTGTGGCCAATAAAAGAAATAATAATTATTATTTATTTTTTTTCTCTCAGCATTTTATTGCTGTTCTCCTAGATATCAATCCGTATCCTGCAGCCTTAGGTATCTAGCATTTTTCTTATGGTTCTTGCTGTGCCAAGCAAACCAGCTTTCTGTAGAGTTAGGAAATTCACCACGATATCCAACATGTTGTTGTTATTGTCATCGTCGTCATTGTTGTCGCCACTGCCGGCAGCCTCTGAAGCCACGTTTGTTCGGAACTCCTGTAAGTTTGACAATTTTCCATTTAAAGGCGATGTAAACTTAAAATTTTTGTAACAAGTCTGTTGTTAAGATTGCATAGATTGGCATGGTAACAACTTTATTTAAGGACACCCCTGATTTTGGGGATGTTCGAGTCGATAATCGGTTTTGGTTTCGTGGAGTTGAGGTGTTATATTTTTGAAACAAAATTTCGCAACTGGAAGAAATAATAATGTTTGAGAGAGAATAGCATAACAAAGAGAGAGGAGGAGGGAGGGAAAACGTACATCTGGAATATGTCAGCGTTTCTCCCTCATTTGAAGCTGAAGGCACTGACATCTCTGATTTATAGGAGATACAACAACAACAATAACAGCAGCAGCAGCAACAATAGAAACAACCACAAGAACAGCAACAACAACAACAGGCACAGCACCGACAAAAGCTACTGCCACAACAGCAATGATGAGAATAACACTGGCGGCAACAGTAACGATAACAACAACAACAGCAGCAGCAGCACTGACAAAAGCAACCACAACAATAACAACAGCAGCAGCACAGACAAAAGCAACAGCAACAACAACAATGAAAATGATGACGATGATGAGAATAACACTGGCAACAACAACAGTAACAATCACGACAGTAACAGCTTTGGATGGCAATGGAAAAGTATAATGAAAATTTCCTCAGTTTACGTAATTCTAGCAACAATAACAGCAACTATAACATCACCACCACCATGGAAGCAATAGCTACAGTCCGTTCTCCCTTCCAGTCTGTCGACCAGCAACATCACCACCACCACCACCATGGAAGCAATAGCTACAGTCCGTTCTCCCTTCCAGTCTGTCGACCAGCAACATCACCACCACCAACAACAACAACACCAAAAACAATGTTACTGACACTCCCACTGCCAGCACATTCTCTGTAGTTGCTGGAACGAACAGCAGCAGCATCACAAAGAGCAACCATTTTTTGCAGGAGCTGAAAAAGCTTCGACTGGGTCTCTTTGGACAAGAAGCACATGCTTTTGGAAGAGGCCGAAAAGCTCGTCCATAGCCACACTCACGATACCACCGCAGCTCCTAGAGCAAACAGCTAGGAGAACAGTGGTTTATCAATATGTGTTGGTCAAGCGACACCGCTTAGAACAGGCTTCTAAGGAACAGCTGGAAAACATGTGATTGAAACACATTTGGGGTGATATTGACTTTGTCACTCGTGCGAGCCAGTATGGCTGCATGCAAGTGAATTTCCTTTTGGAACCCCTGGCCCAAAAGCACTCCACCATCACATGCAGGAGTGAGGAATTTGTCCTCATTCTGATTTACTTGGGTAGGTGAGTGGTCAGAATAAAAATAGCAAATGTACCACCAGAGCTGGACTTGTGGTGGGATGTGTGGTGCTAGAAGGGGCAGACACGCTGCCTGAAATCAAAAACTTTCGGAAGGAGCATTGGGCTGGTATAGGGCTGGGTATCCTGGTTCAGGTGAAATCAGAAACCTTGGACAGGATCCCCGACCTAATTGATATCCCAAACGGGTAGCAACTGCAGGTGATAGTAGAGGGCAGAAGGCCTAGATGTGACGCATGTGGTAGCGTTAATTACCTAAAGGCCCTCTGCCCTCAACAAAAAAGGGCTATAGAGCGAAAGCCCACACTGCTGCCATCACCACAACTACAGCATCAATGACGCCAACAACTACAACACCAAGATTAGCAGCAGAGACCAATACCAAAACCGAGGGCGATCCCACTACCATTACCTCAAACAAAAGAAGCCCTCCCTCTCCCACTAACACAAAGAAATTCCTACACACACGCTCACATTTCTACCTCTCTCCTCTGACTCAGACCTCTCGGACGGCGAATCCCTGCTATGTGACGAGGGCAATACAAGAACACAACAAAAGGAGAAGAGAAAGATAAAAAAAAACAAATAGAGGCCGTCCCAAGTTGAAGGTCAAAAAACAAGACGGCAAGACAGAATATCCATCATTCCACAATCAACTAACACTGACACCTACACCACCACAACAACAACAAAATAACCAACACTCACAAACACAACACATAAGAAAGCAAGAAAACAAATACAAATACAAGAACAATAGCAACAACTAAACACAACAACCCGTCACCAACTTCAACTTCACCAAACGATTTGGTGGCAGAAGTTGTCAACAACAACATTTTGACAAGAGGAGAGGGTTTCAAAGAACTTTTGCCCAAAACTCCACCAGACAGAGTACTAATTTATAACAGACGCACTTACATACAAAACATTGAAAACAGAATACTCCTATGATATAGGATCCTTAAAATGAAAATCACAAAAAAGTGCCTTACCAAGGCCCTTCTCAATGCCCCTTTTACCTAACGAGACAGCCGGATCAACTGTTTATGAGGCATGTCTTTCTACAGCTTGTCTCCTTGGTGGAGCTGTAGTCCTAGGTGAGGCAAAGACCAAGACTGGGTAACTGGCATCTGGAATTTCACCAGGTGCTCACTGCCCTCTACCAGTCGGGCAACAGGATTGGTGGGAGTTCTACTCTGGTAATTTATAGAGGGTTAGTGGAAGGGAAGAGTGGCGATGATCTCGGGGAAGCTCTGGGCGTCACCGAAAATGAATTGCCTAGTCTGTTCCGGAGAACTTTCGGGTCGGGGACCACTATGGATAACTTCCAGAAATCTTTGGCATGGCTGTGCTATCGAGGGATGCAACCAGTTTGGGATAAACTCTACAGGCACGGAAGTGTCATCAGATGAGCCTGTCCGAGATGCATGCAGAGCGACGAAAGCATTCTGCATGCACTCGTTCAGTGTCCAGACATTGCTGACTTGTGGAGTTTTGTCGAATAGCTGCTGTCGCATGTGGGACGGAACAGGCTATCATCATTATGATTGCCCCGCCACCCTCTCTTAATTGGGCATGGAAGGCAGTTTTCCTTACAGCCAAAGTGGTAGTGTGGTGGTTGAGAGGACTGAGGACAAACACTTTCCTCTTTGGTCAAGCCCTCATCAACTTTTTCAAGTTTCACTTGAAAAGGAAGATGAGGGTGGAGAAGGAGGTGCTGTCCTCAAGTGAATTTAATGAAAGGTGGGTGGGAGTGGCGAAAATAGCAATAGTGGATGGGACCGCTCTAAGTATGCGCCTGTAGATTGGAGAACAACAGTTGGAGAGGGCACTTACCCTTGGTGTTCAGGGTAAGCTTGAATCTGTGAGGCTTCTTGACTGGCCCTAGATGGAGGTCCTCCTGTATCAGGAGGACTACATCATTATCATCATTATTTGTATACCATGTATACTTATATTTCATGTTTTTTTTTTACTCATTCAATTCTATATGTAAATGCCCACACTTTATTCTGTCTTTGTGATTGTCCCTGGTGGTAAATAAAAGAAATCATTATTATTATTATTATTTGTTTCGGCTCTTTACATTCTGAGTTCAAACCTTGCTGAGGTCAGCTTTACCTTTCATCCTCCCAGGGTTGATAAAGTATCAGTCAAGTACTAGGGTCAATATATCTTCTTTTCACATGGCTTCAGGTTTTCACTGGGTACATACTAGGCACTCTCCATCAAGTTGTATGATAGAGAGTACCTTTCGCAGAATGTTGGCAGTTCCAAGTAGTGCCAATTTTTGTGAGGCTACAATATTAGGTGTTCTATTAAGCTTGTTGATGTGTGCTGTGAACTTGTTAGGAATGGAGCCAAGGGCTCCAATTACTATTGGTACAACTTTAGTTCATGCATTCCACATTCGTGATATTTATAAATGAAGCTCTGAATATTTATCAGTTTTCTTGTGCTCCATGCTAGTTATAATGTGGTTGCCTGGGATGGCTATATCTACAATATAACATTTCCGTATCTCTTTCTCAACCACAACAATGTCTGGCCAATGGTGTTCTATCACTCTATCTGTTTGGATTTTAAAATCCCACAAGATTTTTGCAGATTCATTTTCTAACACTTTGTCAGGTTTATGTCAGTAGCATTTCTGGTCTACCTTGAAACCATACTTTTTTGTCAAGCACCAATGCAGATGTAAACACACTTTATGATGATGCCTTTTATAATCTCTCTGTGCAAGCATTTTACAGGCACTTATAATATGGGTCACAGTCTCCATCTCCTCACCACATAACCTACATTTGTCTAATTCTGTCTGCTTGTGTTAAGGACTTGGTTCTGGGGTGCAAGTATTAGACTTTCAGTTTCCCATTTCAGGTCTCCCTTCAGTCTTTTGGGTTATTGTATCTCTTTCAAATTGGCCATGTAGAGGCATATAAAGGCATACTTTTGTATTTACTTTGTCTTTCCACCATGGCTCTTTCCTTGTACATGTTGTTCTTAATGCTTTCTTCAACCTGGTTGCTACTTTCTGCAACATACTACAAGAGTAGTTCATTGCTACTTACCAAATACCGATCTAA
This sequence comes from Muusoctopus leioderma, assembly GCA_027124095.1. Lineage (NCBI taxonomy): Eukaryota > Metazoa > Mollusca > Cephalopoda > Octopoda > Octopodidae > Muusoctopus > Muusoctopus leioderma. Next base: position 5,437 of record JAOPJM010522495.1, read on the forward strand.
TGATCTACATTCTTTGATGCTGATTACCCCTCTGCCCCCATTCTTCCACTGTGTGTATGAGCAGACCACACTTGTTCATGGATGCAATGCTTTGTACTCTATCATCAACTTCCGAGTATTTCTATCAAGGTCCACAATCTCCTCCATAGTCCAATTGAGGATGGTAGCACTGTAGCATATCACTGCTACAGCCCAGCTATTGATGGCTGTGACCAAGTTTCTGGAATGTAGCTTGCTCTTCAATAGTATTTTTAACTTTGTTAAATATGTGTCTGTCACACTTGCCTTCATCTTTCTGTCTAAAATATTATTTAATTCTAATAGGCCCAGATATTTATAGCAATCTCCTTCAGGACCACTAATGCTTTCTCCAGATGGTAGCTAAATATCACTGCACGCCTCCCTCTTACCTCTTTTCATATTAACTGCAGCACATTTTGAGATGCCAAACCCCATTCTAATATCCTGGCAACTATAGCACACAGTTTTTACAAGCGTATCAATTTGGTTTTCTGACTTAGCAAATAGTTTTAGGTCGTCCATAAATAGGTGGTTAATCTCTGGGGCTTCCTTTCCAAGTTTGTACCCACTCCCTGTTTCACGTAATATCATTGACAATGGTATCAACGATAAGACAAACTGTAAGGGAGAAAAGGAATCTCCTTGGAAAATGCCCTGTTTAATATGAATAGATCCCAGATTTTCATTTCCGGCATATAGGTTTGTCTTCTAGTGCAGCATGCTAGACGCCATGATGGTGATAACATTTTCAGCAATGCCAAACATTGACGGACTCGTCAATAGTCATGCGTGGGGGTACTATATCATAGGCTTTTTTAAAAAATCCACCCATGCCATATTCACGGTACTTCACTTCTTGCAATTATGGAAGATTGCCTTATCAATTGCTAGGTGATCTTTTGTTCCGTATGACCCTTTCCGGCATCATTTTTGCTCTTCATTCAGTAGATGTTGTTGTTTGCACAGTGAATATTCCTGTTAAAAGCTTCCAAAGCAAATTTAAACATGCTATCATACGATAATTCCCTACCGCTGTTCCTTTGTTCTTATCTTTCATAATGAAGCGTTGTTCTCCCCTCAACCATCCATGTGGGTACTTTTCCAATAGAAAGGCACTCATCAAAACATTGTCCTATTTTTGCATATGAGAGAAGTTCTTCAGTTAGAACCCCTGGATCCCATCAGGGCCAGGTACCTTCCAATTAGGCATCTTTCTTACTTGTTCCACAACATCCTCTTTTGTTACTTTTATTTCTACTTGATTTGGGGCTATCCTTTCCAATTTCATGTCAACTTCTTTAATCCATCTAGTGTCACTTCTGCAATTGACTGGGACACCCCAAATATCAGTCCCAAACCTGGTAGCTTCCTCTGGGTTTCGTGGCAATGTACCTCCATTTTTGCCAATTAAGTTTCTGAAGAATTATTTTTGATTAGCTGCAAATTGTTGATTTTCTTCAAATTACCTTTCCTTGGCAACATATCTCTTAATCTGATTTGCCTTAGCAGTAATACACTGCTTTATTTCTTCCATTACAACTTGAATCCTTTAATTTTTAATCCATACACCATGTCTAGTCTCCCCTTCTCTCCCTCTTCCTTGTTCTACAATTGCCCTTGGTGCCAAGCATTTATTCCGTTCAAGTCCTTATATAGCCTACTGATATTACCATCTAACCTTCTTTTCCACTGTGGCTCAGCTGGTTTCGTCTTCTTATTCCCACCACATTTCATTCCACACCTCTCCAACTCGATACCCAGCTGCGCATATCAATTTTTGGACATCATTACCAGATACCGCAATAATCTTTTTCCATTTGTTACTTGACCACAGTGGATCTGCAGCCAGGATACATCCAATACCAATATGAAGTTTTTCGGGGTTACGTCCCTAGATAGATTGCCAACCAAGGCTAAAGAGCTTCTACCCACCTATTAAGTTATCCTGCGCCCGACACCATCCTGGTATTTATCTTTTGCTGGGTATTGCTAGATTGTTGTTGACCCTTTTGGTAGGTCTTATTTTTGTCCTGCTGGGTTTCTAGCAACCCTCCTCACCAGCTAAACTGGTGAGGAGTGTTGTTGTTGTTGTTGTTGTTGTTGTTGTTGTTATTATCATTATTATTATTATTATTATTATTATTATTATTTCTTTTGTGCTTCCTGTTTTAAATCCTGTAGAGCTGGGTCCAAACTGTGGCCTGAGGGAAGATGTTATTTGATTGACAGTACTCTCTGTAATATGTGGGCTGTTTCCAATTAGAATGATCTTTTGGACTGCACAAATGTTGATGTCTGGGATATGGTTAGTGAATTTTTCCATTCCCTTCTTCATGAGTCCTAGCACTCCAATGACTGCTGGTATTATTTCAGTCTTCCATACTCCACATCTTGTTGATTTCGTTCTCCAGGTCTTTGTATTTGGTTAGCTTCTTTGACTTTCACAGATATGTTTCTTTTGGATGGTATTGGTGTATTGATAACTATGCAGCTCTTATCCTTATTGTCCTTCATAATGATGTCAGGCTGCTTGCTTTTATCTCTCTATCATTGTGGATGGGCATGTCCCAGAAGATAGTGACATCGTTGTTGTCAGTGACTGTGTTTGTCTGATGGCCAAACTACTTCTCAGTTGTTTTGATCTTGTAATTCCTGCATATTTGCCAGTGCAGATACGTCACTGTCTCTGTACCTTCCACAGATCCTGCATTGTGGGTCTGTTTCATCCTTGAAAATGTAATGGTGATAGGATCTGGTTGTGAGATTCTGGTCTCGTCTCGTGCAGCGATTATCAGGCCCTCTGTCTTTGTTATTATTATTTATTATTAGAGTGGTGAATTGGTAGAAATTGTATCATATATGACTTATTGGCTAATAACTTTTGTCTCATTATGTTCTGTATTCAAATTCCACTAGGTTGATAAAATAAATACTAATAAAAACATACGTAGGATAGACTAACTAACTAATCAAGTAGTGGAGTTGACTCAATTGACAATACTTCTGTCTACAAATCTGTGGCCTAGTATCATTATTATTCAGCAGTATCATAATCATTTTACATCCATTTTTTTCCATGCTTGCATGGGTTTGATAAGTCTTCTACAGAATAATGTCTCAACACTTGTGGTACCTTGTCATTTCATTGGTGAGGTTCAGCCTATAGAGATCAGCCTTCACCTCTTCCCATGTCTTTCTCAGTTTTCCTATTTCTCAGTTTCTTCCACTTGGATTACTTAGCATAGTTTACCCAACTATTCATTCACCATGGCCAGTGCAGTCTCCTCTTTTGCACACTACATCTGATTTCTCTTATACCTTTTTTCTTTCAGCTCATTTGTGCTCCGTTGTTTATGCACACTAACTTTAAACATCCAATGACACATGCTTAACCCATTTCTTTTCAGTCTTCACACATCCAATGACACATGCTCGACCCGTTTCTTTCCAGCCTTCACACATCCTGCATTCAGTGCCCATGTTTTGCTACTGTACAATGGCGTACTTCATACACAAGCATCATACAAACTTGCCATTCACTCAAAGAGAGAATTTCTTTGTTGCCAGCAGAGGTAATAACTCACAGAACATTTCAACTTGGTAACAGAAGCTGTCTACAACTTCTAGGGAGATTACCAGGCATTTGAAAGAATTCATTTCATAGGTGCTTTTTGTGTTGATTACTGTGAATCTGTTACATATGAAATCCTTCTCTCGAGCCTGCCTTTGATCCTACTGCATCTTTTATGCACTCATAGTTTACATTGGGTACACAGTATAGAGTTTCTACCTACACCTTTTCTGCATATTGAAAATGGCTACTTCTCAGAAGGCAGTTGTGGTCTCTATTCTTTTCTGTTAACTAAGTTGCTAGGTTTACTTTAAGGTTTCTCAATTCTAGGCTTTGCTTCCATATTTGAAACTTTTTCTCTACATCTTTGACTGATTCGGCTGTGAGAACTAGGCCATTGGAATAAAGGAGTTCCCATTGGTAGCCAATCTTGAACTCCCGTTATGGCTTGGGGAATTATGATAAACAGGAGGGGCTGAGAACTGAGCCCTAATGAACACCTACCTTCATGCTAAATTCCTTACTGAACACCTTGTTAACTCTCATTTTGCTGACAGCAACTCTGTACATGGCTTGGATGGCTCTCACAAGCCATTCATCTACACCCAGTTATCTTTGCGACCACCAGATTACAGAGCATGGAACCCTGTCAAAGGCCTTTTCCAGGTCAACAAATGCTAGATATAATAGCTTGCTCTTAACTAAGAACTTTCCATGCCTCTTTCTTCTCAGTGTAAATGAGAGAATGTGCGCTGCTATCTTTCCATACACACTTTTCCTCATCTACGTTCTATTCACACTGATGCAACATTGCTTTGCAATCCAGAACACTTCACATCTCTGATCCACTCATTGCTGAACATTGGCAAACTTCTTACCTTCTGCTTTTCCATTTGCTACCTGATATTGTTTCTTACTTTCCACATTCCTTCCATTCTTTTTAGGCCGTTCTCTTAGCTGTTGTAGCTCCATTTGTTGTACCATTTCACCACCATGTAACCTTCAGCCTGGCTGGAATCTTGCTTCTCAACAACATATCTGGTCTGTGGCTCGCAACAGGTTGTCTCATAGAAACTCACAGTTGTCATCTATTATAAGTCTCTTTCTCCTCCACCTCCTTTTCATAGGCATCGCTTTGTATTGCTTTGAAGTTATGTATGGCTAAGGGATCCTCCTTACCTTTCTTTTCTACCATCTCTGCAATCTCTCCAGACCTACTTGGACTGAGTGCATTTTATTGTGCTTTAACATAATTATATTGGTTGTTAACATTTCAACAACCAATATAAAATATAAATTCTTTAAGAAGAGTATGTTTTATAAACAATAATTTATTTACGTTAATGACTTTTCTCGGTACTATGACTGAGAGCAAGGTGTACAGAAAGCAAGAGGTATGAGACAAGAAGCTTTACACAGACATGAAGGACACATAGTTGGTGTTGTCTGTGTGTGTGTGCGTGTGTTCGAGGATAAGCATATGTGTGATGTTATCTCGACGGGTAAATGAAGGAACATCTATTTGAAGGACACAT